>PVJN01020857.1:15858-35544 GCA_004026805.1 Lasiurus borealis | reverse complement strand
TGGAGTTAAACTTGACGGGGGAGGCAGTGCCAGGCGTTTCTCCTTTGGGGGAGGGGGGTACACAGGGGGGGAGGGGGGTGTGAGTGTCCCGTCCTCCACGTGATGCAGCAGAGCAAGCTCCTTCCAGAGCCTCAAGTGCAAGACGGACTCTGTATAAACCCAAACCATAGCTAAGCCCAGGAGAAGGGAGACATAACGTTTAAATGAGAATATGTTTGGTGTATGTGTGTGTGCATGTGTGTGTGTGTGTGTGTGTGCAGAGCTCGTTTTTTTATCTTTCAAGAGAAAAAATTATGTGCTTCAGTTGCCATGCAACGCAAACTGCTCTAACAGCTTTCTCATTTTAATTCCAGAAGTCCACCGAGCAAATGAAGAAGGTCCCTACTATTATTCTTTCCGTCTCATATAAAGGAGTCAAGTTTATTGACGCAACAAATAAGGTGGGTACTGCACCTCTCCGCAGCTTGGGTGCCAGATACAGCCCTGAGTGTGTGATCTGACATCCTTCACTTCCCATCAGGACCAGCATGCCCATGGTAATCACCGCCCCCCACCCCCCCTGTTCCCTGACCTTCATGCTCCCTAACATGACACACTCACACAGATCTGCTGAAGGGCACGGGTCATTCTGGGTATCTTACCTAGGATTCCTGTACATACTCTGCTTTCACGTGTCTATGGAGCCTTCTCTAATAGATCGTGGCCACTTACTATCTGGCTTGTGCCTTTGGATGCAGAGAACATTAGAACAGGAAAAAAATGTGTATAGGATGAAAATAAAGTAATGTCATCCTGTTAGACATTGGACTTTTCATTTCTCTAGACCAGTGGTTCTCAACCTTTCTAATGCCGCGACCCTCTAATACAGCTCCTCATGTTGTGATGACCCCCAACCATAAAATTATTTTTGTTGCTACTTCATAACTGTAATTTTGCAACTGTTATTAATCGTATCTGTTTTCCAATGGTCTTAGGCGACCCCTGTGAAAGTGTTGTTGGACCCCCAAAGGGGTCGTGACCCACAGCTTGAGAACCGCTGCTCTAGAGGTATATGTCCTCTCATTTGATACATGTATTGAATACCTCACCAAGGTACACGTTTTCTGACGTTGATATTTTATAAGTGCGTTTAATTCTCAGCTACTGAGACAGAAAAGAGAATTACAGTTGTATTGTTTTCTGTATTTGATACTGTTATTTTTTATTTCAGAGAGGAAGGGAGAGGGAGAGAAACATCAAGGATGAGAGAGAATCATTGATCGGCTGCCTCCCGCAGGCCCCACACTGTAGAGACTTCATCGGGAACCCTGGGAATTGAACCATGACCTCCTGGTTCATAGGTCGACGCCCAACCACTGAGCCACACCGGCTGGGCTGGGTTGTTTTCTTAAGAGACACAATCAGAAAAGAAAGCCAGACCTTGCTGGGCTCCGCTGGGACTTTGTAGGCCCCATGGGAAGAGTTGGGAGCCAAAGTTCTGAGTGTGGATAACTGGGTTGCATTTTCCTTAAAAGGTGTTCTGCAGTTCCTTTCTTTTTAAAAAAAATATATATTTATATATTTTATTGATTTTTCACAGAGAGGAAGGGAGAAGGATACAAAGTTAGAAACATAGATGAGAGAGAGACATCGATCAGCCGCCTCCTGCACGCCCCCTACTGGAGATGTACCCGCAACCAATGTACATGCCCTTGACCGGAATCAAACCTGGGACCTTTCAGTCCACAGGCCGATGCTCTATCCACTGAGCCAAACCAGTTTCGGCTGCAGTTCCTTTCTTGGCAAAGATGCCAGTGCCAGAAAGCTTGGGTGTGGACACGTTCATTCTCCCTAAATACAAGGCTGACGGGCTCCTTCTTACAAGACCCCCCAACATCCATGTGTTTTATTTCTACACCCGCTGGGAGCTGTAAGTCATGGAACAGGTGAACGAAAGGGTACCTTACGGCCAGGCAGCCAGATTCAGATACCATGGGAAGTCCCATGGGCAGTGACTCTTGGATGTCTACACTAAACCTAAGCATCTGAATAAACCAATTCGCAGTTTTATTTTTTCTGTAATGAGAGAGATTGCCACACTAGCAGTCAGATGTGCCCAAGCCCTCCACATCTACTTAAGCAAACAACCTCCCAGGTTTACAAACAGTTCTGATAATCAAGCAGAAAGCTTATAACCCGGCAGGATCATGCTGGCTGACAATATCAGAGTCAATATGCAGAACATTACTTTCAACTCTGCAATGGGTTGGTGACAGTTACTGTTTGTCAGTTGTGAAGACTTAATCAGAAAAATCCCAACTGACTTGCTTTTTTATTTCTGGGAAACATTTTTATTGGAGCATAAACTTGCATTATCCTTAAATGAAAGTCAGTTGATTTTAAAAGTTCCCAAACTCACTGAAGATACCATTTGCGTTTGAAACCATGAATAGCAATATATTTTCAGTGCATGAGTTTGACACTCACTTAGATGAACAACCTTAGCAAGCTTCAACCGCCAATAATTAGATAGATCTCTGCTCACAGATGACTACTCTTTGGAAGTACTATATGTACCAAAAAAAGAAAGTAATATATACTACTTGTTATAAAATTTTAAAAAAAGGTATAAGCACCAAAAGATATGCAAAAAAGTAATTTGGGGTGAAGAAGGACACTAAATAAAGAAGGCCAGCATATCTTTTAAGTCTCATGGTGGTCCTCTGCATATTTTCAAATCTAGAGCAAAGGCAAGGTGCATATGTTGGTCATAGGTGGAGCCAGCCTCTTTATGACTATCTGCCTATGTGCCTGGGTTTTCTTTATTAATTCTTAGAGGGGGGGAGAGAGAGAGAGAGAGAGAGAGAGAGAGAGAGAGAGAGAGGAAACGACAGGGAGAGAGAAAAAGAAACATCAGTGTGATAGCAGAATATTGATAGGCTGCCTCCTACATGCCCCCCACTGGGGATCAAGTTCAGAACCCAGGCATATGCCCTGACCAGGAATCGAACCTTTTGGTGCATTGGACTGACACCCAACCAACTGAGCTATACAGGCCAGAGCTGTGCCTGGATTCTTCAGTAATGCGGGGACATTGACCTCAACTGGCTATCCAGGGTCCCCATCCCAGTGTCCTGCAATATAGCTGACCTGCTCCAATCTGACAGCAGATTGGGAGAGAGCAGGGGACTCGGGACAGTAGTCTAGGAGTTGCTGTGTGAGGACTAAAGGAGACAGGCAGTGTTTGGAAGAGTAGAAAAAAGCAGTGGTGCAACACCACACTGGTGGGGTTTGACTATAGAAGACTGAGCAGCACTACCGCCAACCAGGGCTGCAGGACTGGTTTTAGAAGTCATGGAGGATCCACAATTGAAAGACCCTGCCCTCTCAGGTTGTGACATGGAAGGAAATATGCTCAGACACCTAGATGCTAGCAATGTTTGCAGTGGCATCTTTGTATGACACTCTGTTCTGCAGCAAAGACGGACCTCTAATGCCCACAGCCGGAAAGGAGCAGGTACATAAATTCCAGAGTCCTGCTGTTGGTCTGTACCAGAGATTTCTCCCCGGGGAAGTGTTATCTTGGTGAGCATTTTGATTTGAAGAGAAGGATGTGGGACATGTAGACACAATGGAAGACTTGGCACCTTTAGTTACTAGTGACCACTAGGCCTATAATTAGGCTCAACCCAGTCACACCTTAACATTTATATTTGACTCGAGGCCCTGTTGCATGAAGATTGGTGCAATAGACCTTCCTTCCCCTGGTTGCTGGCACCGGTTTTCCTCAGGCACTCAGGACCTGGGCCGCAGCAGAGCCAAGTCTTCAGCCTTCAGGCTTGTTTCCGTGCCTGTTTATGTAAATTAACCCACCATTTTGTTGGGTTAATTTGCATACTCACTCCTGATTGGCTGGTAGGCATCACAGAGGTACAGTCAATTTGCATCTTTCTCTTTTATTAGTGTTGATGTTTTCATTGCACTTTCTTCATAAACAGCCCTCTCCTAACCACTACATCTCTTTAACCCTGCCCTGGTACAATCGAGGAGTTGGTTCAACCTGACCTGGACAAGTAGAGTGGTTAAGAGACTGCTCCCCAGTCACACATCCAATTGGTCTTGGAGAAGGACTAAAATTTGACTTTCTCACCCCTTAGCCCAGTGGTCGGCAAACTGCGGCTCACAAGCCACATGCATCTCTTTGGCCCCTTGAGTGTGGCTCTTACACTTTTGAAGAAGTGGCATTAGAAGAAGTTCAAGTTTAAAAAATTTGGCTCTCAAAAGAAATTTCCATCATTGTACTTTGATATTTGGCTCTGTTGACTAATGAGTTTGCCGACCACTGCCCCAGCCTCACACTTTTTCTGTTACTCCACAGCTGCCTTCCACCAACTAGTTTGAAGTGTAACAGATGATTGGGTTAATTACTCTTCCATTCCTCTGGACCCCATTAGATACGTGAAAGCTAAACCCACCCAAAAAGCATTCCTTCCCTTTTACTCTAGTAAGTAAGTGGCTTTGGCTGAGTTCAAGAGATAAGGCTAGCTACCTAGTGGTAAACTCAGATTTATTGCCTTATAACTTAGGAAACAAAACATGAATCCTGCTTCAAGAAGGAAGAGTGGAAATGATCTTAAGTTAAAAATGGAACTTGGCTCTAGCCAGTTTGGCTCAGTGGACAGGGCATTGGCCTGTGGACTGAAGGGTCCTGGGTTTGATTCTAGTCCAGAAGGGCACAAGCCCGGATTTCATGCTTTGCTCCCCAGTGGGGCATGCAGGAGGCAGCCGATCAGTGATTCTCTCTCATCATTGATGTTTCTCTCTCTCCCTCTCACCCTTCCTCTCTGAAATCAATAAATATATATTTTTTTTAATTTAAAAATGGAACTTGGAATTGATTTAGTACCAAAATGTTGTAGATGAAGCACATCATGTAGCTCCTTAGCTCAGAGGCAGCTCTGGCGTAGCATTCGGCCCAGAGGACTGTGACCGTTTAGTCAGCAGGGTCTCTCAGAGGCGACACATCCCCAGGTCCAGAGCTTGGATGAGGGTGGGCTGTTTCTGGCCTCCTGCCCAGGCCCCTCCTCAATCTTCGCACCTGGCTAAATTAGGAATCACCAGAACCAGCGTTTTGGTTTTGTTTGTTTGCTTGTTTTGAGTGTCAAGTTCAAACAGGGCGCATTCTATTTTTTAGCCACAAAATAGAACATTTGCCTGAACAAGTGCCTGTTGTTGTTTGAAGTCAGATTAAGAGCCCGTGGAGCATGTGTGCTGTCTCATTAGCATCACCTACTCTGCAGGTGTCTCCAGTTAGCCCTGGGCCGGGGCTGCTAGGTCTGCTTGGAGGGCCCTACCTGTCAGAGCCCAGCGGAGGAAAGCAGGTAGAGGCCCATGTAGGCTCCATCACTTCATTATCACACATCCTCCTCAGAACCTCTCTCTCTGTGAACTGTCTGGACCAAAACTTCTGCTCTACACCTGCCGGCGAGGCACCTCAACAGATGGACACACAGTCTCTCCTTGTTGAAGGAGGTAGCTGTTGCCCAGATTCCTGTCCCAAAGACAGGGCAGAGGGAGCCCCTCCCTGTCCTTCTCTGGAGCCTTTTTAAACCTCCAGGCTCCTTAGGACATGCCTGAGTGTGGGGGCTGAGCAGTGGAGGAGTTCATTTTAAACTGAGGTGTGTCACCTGTGCCTCATGATGATGTCAGTTTTTCAGGAGTGAGATCCCAGGTCCTCTCCACATTTTGGCACTGTGGATATATCAAGTTTGGCTAAAATAAAAAATAAATACCTTCCTAGCCTAGCTGGAATGGCTCAGTGGTTGAGTGTTGTTGACCTATGAACCAGGAGGTCAGGGTTCAATTCCAGTCAAGGGCACATGCCTGGGTTATAAGCTCAATCCCCAATAGGGGGCATGCAGGAGGCAGCCGATTAATGATTCCCTCTCCTCATTGATGTTTCTATCTCTCTCTTCCTCTCCCTTCCTCTCTGAAATCAATTTAAAATTAAAAAAAAAAATACCTTCCTACACAGGCCACGGCCACAATGCTCTCAATCACCATTGAAAATTATCAAGTGTGACATCTTATCATTTGGCAAGATTCAGGAAATTTAGTGCAATAAAAACCATGGGGCACTTTTCACTGTAATACTTTCCCAAGAAGTTGATCCACTTTACGCTGGTAAATGATCTCAAGAACATGAAATGGCTCTAGCCGGTTCAGCTCAGACTGAAGGGTTGCAGGTTCCATTCCAGTCAAGGGCATGTACCTCAGATGCAGGCTCAATCCCCGACCCAATCACTGGCTGGGTTGGGGAGGCAACTAATCCATGTGTCTCTCACATTGATGTTTCTCTCTGTGTGCTTCTCCCCCTCCCTTCCATCCTCTCTAAAAATCAATGGGAATAATGTCCTTGGGTGAGGATTAATACACATACACACACAATAATAATAATAATAATAATAATAATAATAATAATAATAAATAAAATTAATCATAAATTTAAAAAAATAAAACCAGAACACAAAATGCCAATTTAGTTAACAGTTGGAGACAAAGTTCTGTTTCCGGTAATAGCAAATCCTGGACAGGTGAGACCAGATCCACCCAAGCTTCCCGAGGTGCTGACAGCCTCCCAATTAAAGTGATGGTAGAAGCTCTCAGCACTGCCTCCATCGTTACCTATGAAGACTTTGTAGATCTTGCTATTTTTAAATTCCTTTTAATACTCACTTATTCTTAATTTATATTTCTACTCGAAGAAATGCTATCTGAATGCCAGAAGAGGCTCCTGACCTTCCGTTTCGAAACCGTGTATCTTGCAAGAGAATGTTAGTTGTTTATGGGATTCCAATTTCAGTTTGAGTTACAGTTGACAGAGCGCTGCATGTAATGTCAACAGACATGGCCCCGGTGAAGGATGTCTCAATTTAATTTCCTTTTATGTGTTAATTCCGTAATTGCTTCCCAGCCACACAGCTCTGGAGAGTGAGGGACATGGAGACCTCGCTGGGGCTGTTGGCAGGGAAGGACATTCTGTACGTCTTTGTAGACGTTGATGGGTATACATGGAACATTATAGTGCTGACAGGTTATTTAAGACGGTGCAATTAAAACCCAATTAGGCTAACTGAAGTACTGAGGGTCTTAGATCTATGACAACTGCAGAAAACATAAATGGGATATTGCAAGATAAAAAATGATTGGATGATTATGTGAAAACTTTTTTGCTTTTTAAATACATCTATGAGTCCAAAGAAGTTTCTAGCAGAGATCCGCAGCCAGCGATGCTCCTTAGTCATCTTGTGCTTCAGGATAATGGTGCTTACACCTTTCCTCATTCACCTCCCACCAGCGATCCTCAGAGGCAGGTTGGGGTGAGGGTGCTGGCAGAGAAGTGGCATAAAGAAATGCTACAGAGAGAAAAATGAAATTATCTTAAACCAGGGAGAACTGGGGATAGGGGAGCGGCATCAAAAATATCTGAAAGAGCCTGCCAGTGTGGCTCAGTGGTTGAATGCCGACCTATGAACTAGGAGGTCACAGTTCAATTCCCAGTCAGGACACATGCCCAGGTTGTGGGCTTGAGCCCCAGTGTGGGGCATGCAAGAGGCAGCTGATCAAAGATTCACTTTCATCGTTGATGTTTCTTCTTTTTTCTTTTTTTAAATTGATGTTTCTCTCTCTTTCCCTTCCTCTCTGAAATCAATAAAAATGTATTTTTTTAAAAATCATTTGAAAGAGCCTGAACTCGCCGAAACCGGTTTGGCTCAGTGGATAGAGCGTCGGCCTGCAGACTGGAAGGTCCCAGGTTTGATTCCAGTCAAGGGCACGTATCCTGGTTGTGGGCACATCCCCAGTAGGGAGTGTGCAGGAGGCAGCTGATTGATGTCTCTCTTTCTTTGATGTTTCTAACTCTCTATCCTTCTCCCTTTCTCTCTGTAAAAAATCAATAAAATATATTTAAAAGAAAGAAAGAAAGAAAGAAAGAAAGAAAGAAAGAAAGAAAGAAAGAAAGAAAGAAAGAGAGAGAAAGAGAGAGAGAAAGAAAGAAAGAGCCTGAACTCTATAGTCGGGCAATCCCAGCTCTACCATATGCCTTGCGTAAAGCACTTCCAGGCTCTGGATACCATTTCCTCACCTCTAAGTTGATGATAACCCCAGTACCACTCAAAGTTGTACAGTGTCACCTCCAGGCATTCAAGGCCCAAGTAGTGCAGTGCGGCCTTTCCCTCACCCCACCTTAGCCTGCACAGAGTCAAGAGGCAGCACCTTGCCCTAGCCAGTTTGGATCCATGGATAGAGCGTCATCCTGCGGACTAAAGGGTCCCAGGTTCGATTCTGGTCAAGGGCACATGCCCGGGTTGCGGGCTCGATCCCCAGTGGGGGGCGTGCAGGAGGCAGCCAATCAATGATTCTCTCTCATCATTGATGTTTCGATCTCTCTCTCCCTCTCCTTTCATCTCTGAAATCAATAAAAATATATTGAGAGAGAGAGAGAGAACTTTGATGCTTCCGCCTGCCTGCTGCCTTCTTCTGCACCGACCTTAACTCTGGGGCAGGAGGGCAGGGAGCAGACAGTGGGTGGGACAATGGTGCAGATCAGCCTCCATGGGGCAGGGATCCTCCCCGCGTGGAGACTGTGGCAGGAGGCGGCGGCCTGGCCTATCCACAGGTGACTGTGGGGAATGGAGACAGGAAGGTGATTAGCGGTGACTCTTTATAAAGAAGTGGCTGCCACCCCAACTGCTTCTGTGCGCAGCACCTGGTGAGCACGCTGCTGCAGGATGTGACTATTTCAGGTTGTTTTTAATTAAACGAAGACATGCCTTCCAGACCTGGCATGACTTACCCAGGAAGAATATGCTGGAT
This sequence comes from Lasiurus borealis, assembly GCA_004026805.1. Classification (NCBI taxonomy): domain Eukaryota; kingdom Metazoa; phylum Chordata; class Mammalia; order Chiroptera; family Vespertilionidae; genus Lasiurus; species Lasiurus borealis. The sequence continues at coordinate 26,691 of PVJN01020857.1, read as the reverse complement.
CACTTTGAATGTTTCTGGTCTAGAACATTCTAGAAAGGGAGAAAACAGCTGCTTCTCAGTTCGTTTGCCTTGGTTCTAAAATACGCTGGTGTGTGCCCTGGCTGGTTTGGCTCAGTGGAAAGAGCATCGGCCTGTGGACTGAAGGGTCCCAAGTTCGATGCCAGTCCAGGGCACCTTCCTCAGTTGCAGGCCCGCAGCCCTGGTCGAGGGCGTGTGGGAAACAACCAATCGATGTGTCTCTCTCACATCGGTGTTTCTCTCTATCTCTCCCTCTCCTTCCCACTCTCTCTAAAATTCAATGGAAAAAAAATACCCTTGAGTGAGGATCTTAGAAAAATAATAATAAAGTAAAATATGCTGGTTCGCAAAGGAAAACAACGGTCATCCGTGTCATTTCTTCCAGAACATAATTGCCGAGCATGAGATTCGAAACATCTCCTGTGCCGCCCAGGACCCGGAAGACCTGTCCACGTTTGCTTACATCACAAAGGACCTGAAGTCCAATCACCACTACTGTCACGTGTTTACCGCCTTCGATGTGGTGAGTAGCTGCCCTCCAGGGACAGTTTAAATCTTTGCCCAAATGGACCTGGGATGCATTGAAAGCCCAATTAAGCTACTGGGCATGTTTACCAAAAATGAAGGCAGACCGAGTATAAGGTATAGTGCAGACTTGGTTTTCCTGAGTTATTTTCTATATCTCTCCACTTCTACCTCGTATGGAAAATGTCATTGCTCAGCTACTAACTCGCTTTTCAGATCTGACAAACCCCTTTCTTTCTCTGCTATCAAAATACCCGAAATGTCTTCCCGCCTCCTTGTTCCTTCACTGGGCCTGTGGGTTTCTCTGGTGGCTGTTTCTAAATACGAGGACATAATAGTCTGGGTTTGTTTGGACGAAAAATAAATGTCAGTGCCTCGTACAATATCTGTGGTTTTCTATTTTGAACAGCAGTCAAATTAGACACCTATAGAAATAACTGGGAACACCAGCGTTTGGTCCATTGGCTCAGTCGGAAGTTAGTCTTACAGTAATGTCCTCGTGGTGTTATACCTCTTAGAGTCCCCTTTGTCAGTAGGTCTAAAAACTAGCCCATATATTACAAATGTGGAAAATGAAAGCAATTCTAGAAAACAGCAAGTGTTCCCGTATACACACACATCTTCAAAACGGTACAAATTGAATGGCATTCTGCATTTGAAGCAGATATGATAGATATGGCTGTAACCAAGAAATCATTTGTAATAGAGAGAATTCTAAAGTGTCACTTTAATTTGACAGCTCTTCTCTCTGTTCAGTGTGTTTGAAATATACATAAAGAATTGTATCAGTGGATAGAGCCCGTTTGGCTCAGTGGATAGAGCCTGCAGATTGAAGGGTCCTGGGTGTGATTCCGGTTAAGGGCATGTGCCCAGGTTGTGGGCTCAGTCCTCAGTAGGGGGCATGCAGGAGGCATCCAATCAGTGATTCTCTCCCATCATTGATGTTTCTATCTCTCTCTCCCTCTCCCTTCCTCTCTGAAATCAATAATAATATATTTTTAAATCGTTTCTTATCCCATAAGAAATAATTACATCCATACTGCAGTGTGGCATATTCTTGGGAGTTCAATGTCTTGGATAAGACTTCTTGAAACAGACCGAGTTCTGACAAACATGCAGGGACCACAGACCACCACAATGCAAACCTTACACCATTCTAAGGTATGGCAGCCTTATGCCCAGAGCGTGGATCATTCCTTTCAGTGTTTGAGGCTTGAGAACAGGAAAGAATGTTCATGTGCCAACAAATAATTCTATTTTAGGAGGCCTGGGGAGACTAAGATAGAAGGTACATGTGGTAACAGGAAGGGCCCTCAAAGGCGGCTCCTAATATCTCTGGTTGTGTTTCTTTGCATGGGATCCACTGGGCTGATTAAAGTCATTTCAGGAGTAGGTTTCTGGCGATGGAAGCATATTCTTGTGAAATGTGGTTGTCTCTTTAAGCAGCAAAATTCCATTCTATCCACCTCCAGTTTGGTTTGCGTGAAACCCCTTTCCCTGTGGCAGGTGGACTTCGGTCATGGAAAGAACAGGCAGGTCAGAGTTCACACCCCATGCAGCTCCCCGCTCCCTGGTCTTAGACGAGCTGGGGGCCTTTCCTGAGTTGATATTTGTCTTATATAAAACTGGTCAAGGATTCACAGCTCAGGTTTTCCTCAGGATGGAACTGAAGGAACATAGGTAGAGTGTAAATAATAGATGTTGGACATGGGTTCCATCTCTACTGTCCGCTCTCCTCGCCTGCTGACATTACCATTGACAGACAGCCTGGCCCCTCTTTTCGCTAAGAGACATAAGATAGAGTTGCCAGCCAAGACCCGTTTGGCTCAGTGGATAGAGCATCAGCCTGGGGACTGAAAGGTTCCAGGTTTGATTCCGGGGCATGTACCTTGCTTGCGGGCACATCTCCAGTGTGGGGCGTGCAGGAGGCAGCTGATCGATGTCTCTCTCTCATTGATGTTTCTGACTTTCTGTCCCTCTCCCTTCCTCTCTGTGAAAAATCAACAAAATATATTTTAAAAAAAGATAGAGTTGCTGGAAGTATATTTATGGTCCAAATTTTTCCCACGGCCCACACTGGAGATGTGCCCACATCTTCTTTTTCACTTGTAAAAGAAGTGAAACAGTACAAAGCAATACATAAATAAAATAGAAGTCATAGCCAGCATCGACTCTGCAGGCCTCATATCGGCATATTGCCCCATTTGTTTTCATTGAATGTCAACATTCATATTCCGGTACTTTTTAGGGTGAAGTTCAGCCTTTCCTTGAGTGTTGTAGCATTTCTTTCTAAATTAAAAATATTTAATTGGCCTTCATAAGAGGATCCAAACATTATTCTACATTCGAACTTAACATGACATCCATGGACCATCTGCCCCCTGGAGGTTCTTAGCTATATATGTACGCGACACGAGAATACTGGGATGAAACATGGGGAAAGGTAGTTGAGACCCAAGTGCTATCCGCGATCCATCTGGAAATCACGTGGAGAATGGCTTCGTCTTCCGTGTCTTCGTCCAGATGTTAGACTTCACGTAGACATTCATGAGCTTAGGATTCCGGTTTCAGCTCCAGACGATTCTCATCTCCCACCACAAAGCCATCGTTTCAGTCTCTCTAGGTGAACGGTGTGTCTGACTTCAAAAATAGTAACAAAGGCCACCGGCTTCGACCTGGGCCTTTGAGCGATTCTGAGATGCAACAAGCTTTGCGAGCGCTAAAATAAGCCTCTTTGAGCATGGGTTTTGAATCTTTATGTAGGGCAGCTCCATATTCAGTCCAGTCTGGAAGCCTCAAAATTCTTCTGATACAAGTCAGTCCCCCGGGCTGCCCAAATGGCAAAGAAGGGAGGGAGAGAGGAGGTAGAGAAAGAGAGGGGAGGAGGAGAAAGAAGGAAAGAAAGAGAGGAGAGGAGAGGAGGGGAGAGATAAAAAGAGAGGAGAGGAGAAGAAGGGAGGGGAGGGGAAGGAAGGAGGGGGAGGGGAGGGGAAGGAAGAGGCAGGGATGGAGAGAGAAGGAAGTAGGAGAGGAAAGAAAATACCTTTCATCTTTTAGCTGACATGTATGACTGAATACATACACATTTTTTATTGCAAAGTTATTCCCACTTTGACCTTGTAGACATTTTGCGGGTCACACGATGTTTTTGAGTGTCTGCTACGGTCAAGAAAATTTGGTGGCCTCTAGGATGCTTCCGGTTCATGGAGAGTTAGAATTGAAATTCAGAGCGTTTTCCCACAGAGATCCTGGGACCCGGGAAGGGAGGCCCAAGCCCCCGACAAAAGCCGGCATTTGAGCGGAACATACTTCGCTCGCTCTAGGGCAGGAGACTCCGAGAGGATGCTGTGTGCTGCTTCCCGAGTGCGTTAGGTAGCATCTTGGGGAGAGCACCTGCAGGGGTGAAGGCCAGCAGCACACACCTCAGGAATCTCTAAGCCTGTTGCCATTTCTTAGAATCTGCTCCCTTCAGCTTGTGATATTTTCAGCTTTAGATGAAAAGATTAGAGCAAAGATGAAATTGAGCCAAGACCAGTTTGCCTCAGTGGATAGAGTGTCGGCCTGCGGACTGAAAGGTCCCTGGTTCGATTCTGGTCAAGGGCATGTATCTCGGTTGCAGGCACATCCCCAGAGAGGAAGGGAGAGGGATAGAGAGTTAGAAACATTAATGAGAGAGAGACATCGATCAGCCGCCTTCTGCATGCCCCCCACTGGGGATGTGCCCACAACCAGGATACACACTCTTGACCGGAATCGAACCCGGGACCTTTTAGTCCGAGGGCCGAAGCTCTATCCACTGAGCCAAACCGGTTTCGGCTGAGCTAGGTTTTTCCTCCCGCTTTTAATTAGCAAAATGGAAAGGCTTATCCTTGTGGTTATAAAATTACTCATCTTCATTTGAATGAAGCTCAACACACACGCAGAAGGAAATTCATCACAGGCCCACCACGCCGTGGTAACCACTGGTAACACTTGGATGCCTCGTGGCTCCGTTTTCCACACACACGGGCAGACACCGCCCAGTTTCGTAGGTACGCGTGCATACGTTTTTACTTAGTCTTTTCTCCAGCTTTTTTAAATGACTCAGTGTTCCACTCCGAGGCTCTGTGCGGAGTACTTAATCAGATCCCTTTTAATGAAAAAGCGTTAAACACCATAATGAATGGTCTTGCAAATAGGCCGTTGAACCCTTGAGCCAAAAAGATTTTCAAACCAGGAGTTTCCAACATAAAACCAAGCCTAGTGGTGCCCCAGTTCATATAAATGACTTATGTGGTGGTCAAAGCGTGTCCTAGGGGTTTTTCTTTTTTTTTTTTTTCTCTTTAAATTTTTTTGTTTTACTGATTAAGGACACTGCGGCGAGCTGGCACAGCCATGGCATACTCAGCCCCAGGGCACCTTATGTGCCGCGCCAGCTCTGCCAGGTTCGTGACCCTGAGTGGGGGTGATGAAAGGCTTAGAGAAGACAGACAAGAGAATGAAAGCTGGGTCTCAGGGGGACGCTGCTCCCTCATGGAGAGACAGCACCACACCCCACAAGCCGTGTCTTTATTTTACAGCCGATGCCACGAGGCAAAGTGAGGGCGTGGTCAAGATGTTTACAGCATTCTCCAGAGTTTCAATCCCACTCAATGACAGGCACCTGATCCAGCGTTGTTTGCTTGCAGTCTGTATCACTTAGGCACGGGGGCCACGTGTTCAGACCACAGGTTCAAGCTTACAGCCACAGCTGTTGGCTGTCATTGTGCTGGGAGGCTCTGCCCTCCAGGCTGGGACTGGCACGTGGCCACGAGAGGACTGACTGTGCCCTCTCATCAGTCCAAAGCTTGAACCTGTCGCAACACTGTAGCCGTGCCCCATTATTCACCCACAGCCCCCCCCCCATGTCCTCACCCCCCCACCCCGTTGTGTGTGCATTGATTAGGCTTATATGCATGCATACAAGTCCTTTGGTTGGTCTCTCCCCCTTATCCCCACCCTCCCTACCTTCCCTCCGAGGTTTGATGGTCTGCCTCTGGATCCGTTTTTGTTGTCGGCTGCGACTTTTCTAACTCAGCCTCGGTACTTGGGTTCTCACTAGGAAAGAATTCAGAGCAAGACCCAGACTGTAAGAAAACATTCATTTGGTAAATTACAAAGGTAGAAGAATTAATTCCCAGAAGAAATGCGCTTTGATAACAAGTGGTGGAAATAAAAGAAGGGCCCTTGGAGCTTGGGAGTGAAGTGCTCGGGGCTGGAGGGGGAGGGGAGAGGGAAGGGAAAGGCCTGGCCACTGTCCCGGGAGGCAGAGTTCTGGGTCCTCCATCCTAAGGGCTTTAAGGGCGGAGATTTTTAGGGGGAAGCGGGGAGGGTCCCAGGGAAAGCTCTCCAGAGAATACTCGGCAGCCCTCTAGGTGTGTCCTTGGCCGGACCAGCGTAGGGGTCACTGTTCCATGCAGCTGGTCCTGCTTCTCTGGGCCTGGAGCTGAAATACAACCTGAGCCTGCCGACCTGTGACCTCTAGGGAGGAAAGGTCAGGGGGTCCGAGCCACATGCCCAGCAATCTGCTAGGGGAGGAAAAGTCACCCTTGGGGGGGCAAGGTCTCACCCTACAATGATCTTCCGTTGCTAAGCACCCGGGGCTTTTCACCCTGCTGACCTTCTGTACCTGCCCATCATCCCTGCTCTGCTCACATCTGTCCGACTGCCTACAGCAAGTACAGCCTGTGACTAGGACGCAGGAGGACAGAGTGGGGGGTTCTCTCTGTCTCTATAAGCCTCTCCTGTCTCCCCATCATTCAGCAAGCACTTCCCGGACCCCCACTGCAGGCCAGGCCGCAGGGACTGAGCCGACACAGGGAAGCAGCTCAGCCCGCATCCATGGGGACGTTCGGCTGCAGTCCTGGCTTCCTTCAGAGCCCACGGCAAACACCAGCAGCCCACACCGTCTCCCGTTTGCAAACCAAACACAAGGTTGTGTGCCTGGATTATAATGGGGGGTCTATCCTTAAAGTAGGATGGCTCCCCAGCTTCCTACTGTAGCAATTCTTCACCCACCAACTGAAGTCCCTGCTGGGGGGAGGGAAGGTCAGCGCTTCGGGGGGCAACTGTCCCCATTAAATGGTATCTCCCCGCCTCCACCCTACACAGCCTCTGCTGGACACAGGGTTGCCTCAGGGAGGGCGGGAGGGGTGAGAATCCCTGTGCTGGTGGCGCATGTCCATCACACCTTTGCTGTCGGTGCCTCTCTACCCGTCCTGACGTGAGACCCAGGCAGCTCGCCTGCCCCAGTGGCCGGCAAACTCATTAGTCAACAGAGCGGCAAACTGCGAGCCGCACTTTGCGGACCACTGGCCTACCTTACCCCAACCCAGACGCATCAATCTCCCAGAGCTTCTGGGTTTAATGTTTTCAAGTGGGGTTTTTTGTTTGTTTGTTTGTTTGTTTGTTTGTTTGTTTGTTTGTTTGTTTAACCGTTGGCAGGAGTCTTTCAGCCCTAAGCACGGTTCTAAACTGTAGTGCCCAGAGCAGGGCCCGTCAGAAACTTCTAGACTCCAATCCCAGCTCGGCCAGGTGCTGGCTTCATGAGCAAGTGATTTAACCTCTCCACGCGTAATCACCCCACGGGCAAAATGAACAAAAACAGCCCAGGGCCCAGAGCTGGCGGGATTAAGTGAGAGTCCGGGTGGAGCACAGAAAATAATAAAGGTTGCCTGGTGTTGTCCTTAGATAACTGTTGCCCTGGGTGGTTCTCAGAACAATCCAGTGAGGTGGGCCCTGCGCAGGTCATTATCCCTGTTTTAAGATCAGGAAACTGAGGCTCTTCCCAGTAATCACCCCCACACCTGCACCAAACACCCGCGTACCAAACGCGCGCACACCTTGGGCCGCCTTCTTTCCTTGGTGGTCCATGTGAGGTGGAAAATACAGTGGTACCTCGAGATACGAGTTTAATTCATTCCATAACCTTGAGGCGTGGGAAACTCTGAGGCGCTCGAGTCGCAGTAAACTGGTGGGTCATGTGCAGCCGGCTGATCCGCGCTATTACTCGTATCTCAAATGTTGCTCGTATTTCAAAGCAAAAATCTCTCGCTCGACGGCTCGTATCTCAAAAATCTCATATGTTAGGGCACTCGTATCTCGAGGTACCACTGTACTCAAGGGCAATTGCCAGAGTAAGTGTGAGTCCAGAAAGAGACTCGCTGGAAAAGCAGGGATTTTCCAATAAGCGAGGAGGGACAGAGGGCGCCATGGCCAAGTCAGCGGAGTCTGAGCATGGAAGAGAGGGGAGGTTAGCGAGTTTGCATTTGTACACAAGGGAGGGAGGGAGTAACTAGACTTGAGAGGGCAGCTGTGCCACTAAGCGGCCCTGCTCCGGCTGTGTGGCTTGTGGCTGTGGGAATGGACACCTCAGTGTTTGCTGGGCCCTGGGACCTGGATGGATGGGTTAAGGCGGCAGCCACTTCCCTGCCACCAGGGCTGGAGCTGAGTCTCAGGACCGGCCTCCTGTGGCCGCACACAGTTCCCCCAGCTCTGAGGCTGAGACGCCTCCTCCCGCTGCCTGGACGAGGGTCCCACCAGCCTTCTTCAGGACGGCATAGTGCTCCAGGGACCTGTGGGTGCTTGCACACCACCCCAAAAGTTGATGGCATAAAACAACAGCCTTTAAAAATATATACAGTGATACCTCAAGATACGAGTGCCCTAACATACGATATTTTTGAGATACGAGCCATCGAGCAAGCGATTTTTGCTTTGAAATATGAGCAACAGTTGAGATACAAGTAATCGTGCAGATCGGCCGGCTGCACATGACCCACCAGTTTACTGCAACTCGAGCGTCTCATAGTTTCCCACGCCTCAAGGTTACGGAATGAATTAAACTTGTATCTCGAGGTACCTCTGTATATTTATACGGATTTCAGAGAACTAGAGAGAGGGAGAGAGAAACATCAATGATGAGAGAGGATCCTTGACCAGCTGCCTCTTGCACGCCCCCTGCTGGTGATCGAGCCCTCCGCCCGGGCATGTGTCCTGGCCAGGAATCGAACGGTGATCTCCTGATTCATACATAGGTCGATGCTCAACCACTGAGCCAGGCTACAACCACCGTTTTCTTATGTTTGCAGTTCCATGAGTCAGGAATCTGGGCAGAACACGGCAGTTCTGCTCTGCTCTGCTCTGTTCTGCCGGACAATACCGGGGCCTCCGCGGCGGTGGCTCAGGTGGCGGCAGGGGCTGGCCAGCTCAGTGGGGGCATCTGAGCCTGAGGTCCTCCCACTTGGCGTCTCCTGCCGCTCCGGTGTCCAGGGTGACGCCCCCTAGGTGTGTTGAGCCTGGGCAGGAGATGGGGGGTGAGGAGGGCTGTTGTGCTCCCCAGGCAGCCTCCTCACGGCCCGCTCAGCCATCCTCATCCTCGCTGGTTGCACTCTAGGTGTCCATCCTCTTCCCTGTGGCTGGCGGCCCTCAGAGCGAGTGTGCCCGGAGGCCCACGCGGAAGCTGCCAGGCTCCCCACAATCTAATCTTAAAGGCCCAGCGGGTCATTCCTCTGCGTCCTGCTCTGTGGGAGGCGGTGAAGCCCATTCAGATTGTAGGAGGCGGAGGAGCAGCTGCGCCCTCCCAGCGGGGAACGGGGGAACGTGGCAGGGGCTCAGAGGCCAGTGACCACACCGGGAGGAGGACTAGGAACGCAGGCTTCGAGTCACAAACATCAGTTCATACCTCAGCTCGGTAACCTCTGTGTGGTGTCAGGCGAGTTCCTTAACCTCTCTGAGCTTCCATTGTTTTTTATCTATAAAATAAGGATAGCCAAAACCGGCTTGGCTCAGTGGATAGAGCGTCGGCCTGTGGACGGAAAGGTCCCAGGTTCGATTCCGCTCAAGGGCATGTACCTTGGTTGCGGGCACATCTCCAGTGGGGAGTGTGCAGGAGGCAGCTGATCGATGTTTCTCTCTCATCGATGATCCTAGCTCTCTGTCCCTCTCTCTTCCTCTCTGTAAAAAATCAATAAAATGTATTTTAAAAAATAAATAAGGATAATGATATTCTACCACAGATGCTTATGCTAAGTCTTTTTTTTTTTAATATATTTTATTGATTTCTTACAGAGAGGGAGAGGGATAGAGAGCCAGAAACATCCAGAGAGAGAGACATCGATCAGCCGCCTCCTGCACGCCCCCCACTGGGGATGTGCCCACAACCAAGGCACATGCCCCGACCGGAATCGAACCCGGGACACCCCAGTCTGCAGGCTGACGCTCTATCCACTGAGCCAAACCGGTCCTGGCCTAAGTCTTAAATGAGATCATTATAGTGCTCTGCCCAGCGCCTAACACCAACTGAGTTCTCTTTGAGTGGTAGGTACGCTACGTATAGTAGCAACTTAGCAGTGTTATTCCTCTGGTTTGGCTTTCTGCTTTCCCTTCATTCTGCAAGCATCTGCCAGGTGCTGCAGAATGCCAGGCACAGCCTCGGGCTCTGCCTCTCCCCTACCCCCACCCCCACCCCCAGGGGCAAGGACAGCATGTTGCAAGCAGAGACCAGTTGGGCTTTCGGATTTTTAATTAGTTCCCGGTGTTAGGAAGCAGTGTCCGTGGGCTGGTCGGTGCCAGCAGGCCTCGGCAGGGAAGCCAGGGCTTGTCACCTACGCCTCTCGAATATTTCCACACTATCCTTGGCCTCGTCCCAGGAGAGTCTCCTGCTCTCCTCCCTCGGTAAGTGGTGGGGCTGTTACAAGGAGAAATGAGCCTGGCTCTCCGGCTTGGAGTGTGTCCCAGGTCCCAGCGGACCGGCGTGTGTCCACTCAGGGCCCTGGTGTGTTGGTGGCAGAGCGCTCAGCGTGCCACCAGCTGCCCCTTGCACCGCGCACCCACGGGCCCCTCCCTGACCTCCGGAATCTACACCTCACACGTGGAGAGGAGACAGTAGAGGAGAGGTCAGTGTCCCGTACCTGATACATAGGTGTGAAAGAAGAACTTGGCAAAGCATTCTAAAATAAAGCAGAGCCGAAACCGGTTTGGCTCAGTGAATAGAGCGTCAGCCTGCGGACTGAAAGGTCCCAGGTTCGATTCTAGTCAAGGGCATGTACCTTGGTTGCGGGCACATCCCCAGTAGGGGGCGTGCAAGAGGCAGCTGATCGATGTCTCTCTCTTGTAGATGTTTCTAACTCTCTATACTTCTCCCTTCCTCTCTGTAAAAAATCAATAAAATATATTTTTTAAAAACACAAATAAAATAAAGCAGAAAGCAAGATGCCGGGAGAGTGCAGGCCAAACCAGGAGAGGCTCTTGGGCAGGCAACCTCCCTCCCCC
>PVJN01020857.1:0-15758 GCA_004026805.1 Lasiurus borealis | reverse complement strand
ATCGCCCGCTTGGAGGAACTTGCTTTTCCTTTAGTCATAGAGGCGTTCACACCCACGAAGCTCGCCAGCTCGCCAGTCCAGCCTCTGGAAGCTGACGGTGTAGGATCCCTGAATCACCGGCTTCCCCTCAGCTGCTGACCCAGCGCCCAGACGTCTGCTACGTGTCCCTGACACGTGGACCTCCACCCTCTCCAGGGTAGACGCCCAAGTGCAAGCGCCCCCGCCTTCCCGCGGAGACTACAGGAGTCAGCAGCCCCAGCCCGCCCTGCAGAGCCCGGAGTGTGGGCAGTGGGAGGGCTCGGCCCGCCTCCACCATCATTTGTGGGTGCCTTACTCATGTTCCAGTCTGACTCATCCCTGGAGGCAAACGGGCTTGGTGTTCGTTGCAGGAAGCGCCTGGCTGGCTGAGTGTGGTTCACTGTCTCCAAGAAGCCCACACCTGTCCATGGGGCCCGCATCCCCCAACAGGTAGCTCAGAGGAGAAGACATTCTCTGTCAAATTAACCCGCACGCTCGAAGGCGTTTTTCCCCGTTCCGGTCTAAGACGGAGTCCATCTGGCATTGGTCGGAAATCTGGCTGATCCAGAACCCCCAGCCCTTCCACGTGGCTCCTGAAAGCCCTCCAGCACGGCCCACTCCGTCTTCATCAAGTGGGATCCGCACCAAACAGCCCTGAGACTCACGGGAACTAAGTTATTCTGTGCGCTCAGTTGAGGGGAGCAGGAAGGGTGGGGGGAAGAGGAGGGAGATACAGTGGGACCTCGAGATACGAGTTTAATTCGTTCTGTAATCTTGAGGCGTGGGAAACTATGAGACGCTCGAGTCGCGGTAAACTGGTGGGTCTTGTGCAGCCGGCCGATCCACGCGATGACTCCTATCTCAACTGTTGCTCGTATTTCAAAGCAAAAATCTCTCGCTCGACGGCTCGTATCTCAAAAATCTCGTATGTTAGGGCACTCGTATCTCGAGGTACCACTGTAGATCGCAATAAGCAGGATGCTCTTTCTGTGGTTTTGAAAAACTACGGACAGATGTCCAGGGGGGACATGCATCAGGATGAAAACTTGGGACGGACAGACTGCTCTCTGTGGCCCGTGGACACCTGCTCTGAACAGGCTGTGACTTCAGAGGTTGCTGTGTAGACCCCTGCCTCTTTGGGCTCCGACCGTGTCCTGCTTTCTCATGAGAGAAGGCAGCGGGGAGCCGTTCTCAGAAGAGAAGGCAGAAATCAAAGGTTCGCCTCCGGAGAAGAGACGGGGAAGCTGGAGGTCGCCCGGAGGGAGGGATGGAGGGTCTGAGGGAGAGAGAGCCTTCCTCCCGGCCAGGAGCTGGGGCCTCACAGCATCCCCTGTCTCTCACCGATTTGATGATAAAATATGGAGTGGACCCCCCCTGGAGAGCAAGCGCCTGGAGAAGTGGCGGGTAATTGGCTGTGCTGGCTCCCTCTCGCGCTGCTGGGCCTGCGAGCCGCCCGCCAGCATGACTAACGCGGCTCCGGTGCCCAAATTAGATTCTGATTGTGTTTCCGAGATGTTCGCCGATCGCAGATGTTGGAGGTACAAAGACCCGAACTTCTGAGGAACACCTCCCGCGGCGCGTGTGGGGTTGTCGCAGGCACGGGGGGCACTTCCCTTCCCCGGTCTAGGGAGCAAGCCAGCTGCCCACGGGGCGCTGCATGGAGTGGGGGGGTCTGGATGGAGTGGGCTGCAGGCCAGAGGGTGGGGGAGGGGAGAAGTGGGAAGGAGGCTCCTTAGCTCAGCTGGAAGCAAGTGCCTGGCACCAGGGACTAAATCCTGGCATAGACCCCACGTCGGAGTGTCTCCTTCTCCGCCCATGAGCATCCTCACTGCCACCGCAGCTGCCGCAGTTCAAGGTCCCGCCAGTTCACCCCCACAGGCTGCCCAGCCCCGGGACTTCCCCATCTGCCCTGTGCCGCAGCCGTCGTAAACGCGTTCTGCTTTCTCTTCTTGCAGAATTTGGCCTACGAAATCATCCTGACGCTGGGCCAGGCATTTGAAGTGGCTTACCAGCTCGCCCTGCAGGCCAGGAAAGGGGGCCACTCCTCCACGCTCCCCGAAAGCTTCGAGAACAAACCCTCCAAGCCCATCCCCAAGCCCCGCGTCAGCATCCGCAAGTCCGTGGTAAGTCGAAAGGATGCGGATGATGGGGGGACCTGGACCAGAGGGCGAGGGCTGCTCCCTGCGCGCCTGCGGGAAGGGGCGCCTGTTAGACTCTGTTAGACGCGGGGCCTGCCTTTCCTCACCTTTTCCTCGGCCTCCTCCCGGCACGCACGCGTCTGCCATCCTCTCGGCCCAGTTCCTGGGAAGCAGGGGGGACCTTCAGCCTGAACCTGCAGGCTCCGGAGCCGTCCCACCCGGGAAAGTCCCCGCAAGCCCCTGGCCTGTAGGGAGGGTGGCAGAGGTTCCCCGTGAAGGAGACTCTACCCAGAGGAGGCTGGTGCACAGGCTGTGGGCAGTCAGAGCAGAACTGCACTGACTTTTGGGTTTGGGGGTTTGGGAGGTCTAGATGGCTGGCCCCTGGCCCCTCCTCCTCGTCCTCTGCCTTCCTCTGGGAATGCCCCTCCCTGTCCTCCCCGCAGCTCTCAGACACCCTGACTTACAGACTCGCATGCCCCAGAGCGCCCTCCTCTGGTAGAGCAAGGCCCAGAAGCTGGAATGTTCCCAACCGGCCTCTGCTCTGCATGGCCTCCTAGAAAGGCAGGGACCAGGCAGGCCTGTCTTTCCAGCTGTGACTCCCTCCCCTCCCACCAACCCCTGGCCCCAGGGTCCTGGGGGAGGTGCAGGATTTCTAACGTTTGTGGAGAGGCGCCTCTCCCTTCGACCTTGTGATAACCTTTGTGACCTTGGGGGTTCTTGTCAGCAATCCTCTTTTTGGTCGCTGCTCCTATCAGCTTTCAGCGTTCTTGGCAACGTCAGTGCCCCCTGGGCGCTCCCTGCGGGGGCCTCTGTGTTCCTTGCCAGCTCACCCTGGGACCTTACCTCCCCCACCCCCCACACCCCCCCCACACCCACTTCAGCCATCACTCCATGATCACCACCAGGGACTGGGCGCCTCTGAAAACCTGTCCTTCACTCCCTGTCCTCTGGTGCCCCAGTCCTCCTTCCCCAGCCCCTCCTCCCCATCCCGGCCAGTCCTCACACACTCCCAGAACTCAGAACTCCAGACGCACAGGGTCAGGTTTCTTCAGCCTTTGATAGACACTGACACGTGGTGTGTCCAGGGCAGGATGGTTGGTTTTCCCCTCGTGGTTGCTTGTGATCTTTCTCAGCTCAGTAAACCACACAACCATTCCCCACGGTGCTCCAGCCGTAATCTAGACGCCACCCTGGACTCCTGGCTTCCCCTAGGCCAGCGCCCAGCCCAGGAGCGGCTTCTGTCCACTCAGCCTCTAACACGTGTCTCAGACCTGTCCACTCCTCTCCTTTCCTGCCTCTCTCTCACCCGGGGAGGGCCCAGCATCACTCCTCCCAGAACTACGGGAGCACATCTCCTAGGGGCCTCTTCTCAAATCATAGATCAGAGCCCGGCAGGTGTGGCTCAGTGGATGGAGCGTCACCCCATTTGCCAAGCAGTCACCGGCTGGATTCCCGGTCAGGACACATGCCTGGGATACAAGCAGGCTGGATCCCCAGGGGGCCTGCAGGAAGCAGCTGGTCAATGTTCCTTTCTTACCAATGTTCCTTCTCTCTCCCTCTCCCTTCCTCTCTCTAAAATCTTTTTAAAATATTAAAAATAACAAACCCATAGATCAGATCATGGCACCACTGCCCACTCCCCTGAAGCCTGACTTCCCACTGTCCTCTCTGACGCCCAGGCTTTCTGTTCCTGGGAGACAAAGCTCACTCCTCCCCAAGGCCTCTGTCCACCTGGCCTCGTGCTCCTCCCCTCCCCTCTCCACCCGATTTCCACGTGGCTGACTCTGTCATCCGCATCTCAGCCACACAAGGAGGGTTTTTCTGGGCCACGCTCATCACACTCACACTTCTCACCGCTCTTAATTCTCTGTAGCATTTCTAAATGGAGCTTTATGGTCTCTCTTCCCCGACAAAACATATGAGCTGCATATCCAGGACTTTTCAGGATGCTTTTGTGTTCTCTCTCAGAGTGGTCTCTGCATTCTCGTGCGGGCTGTAACTCAGTGCTGGGCGGGCGCCTCTGGTCCACGGAGACTCTGCCGGAGAGCACCGAGGGCTGGGCGCTCTGCGGGCTCCTGGAACCCACCTGGGGCTTCCCCGACCTGCACCCCGTGTCCGTGTTCCCTGTCCCTCGGCCCCGGTGGTTTATTGTGAGAAAGCACCCGTGATTCCTGAGAATAGGCGACCTGGTCCCACAGCCTGAGGGAGAGGCAACCAAACCACGTGGGAAGCAAGCGCCGGGCATGGATCTCAGCCTCCGAGGGTTTCACACTCAATGTGCCAGGGACACGGGAGAGGCCTCCCCCTAGCGCCCTGGCCCAGGGGTGCTGAGCAGAGCGGGGGGCCAGAGCCAGGGGCAGACCGGGAAACGCCCTTTGGGGTTTGGTGAGGAACTGGCCCCAGGCCCTCCTGAGAGCTCATGACTGTGCATGCACAGGGTGAGGCCGGCCTTCACCGTTCTCCCGCTCAGCTCCCCTGGCCCTGCTCCCCTCCCCCTGCAGGAGTCTCCCCTGCTGTGAGCCGACTACAAGCCCCAAAGGGGCCTCGGTCCCTTCCCTCCGAGACTTGGCCCATGCTGTTCCCTCTCCCCTGCCTTGGCCAGACCTACGCTTGCTTTCCTCCAGCTCTCCATTTAGACGTTATCTCATTCTTTTTTTATATATATATTTTATTGATTTTTACAGAGAGGAAGGGAGAGGGAGAGAGAGTTAGGAACATCGATGAGAGAGAGACATGGATCAGCCGCCTCCTGCACGCCCCCTACTGGGGATGTGCCCTTGACCGGAATCAAACCTGGGACCTTTCAGTCGGCAGGCCGACGCTCTGTCCCGGAGCCACACCGGTTTCAGCATCTCATTCTCTTCATGTCCCTGTTCAGCAAGTTTGCATGACGTGCCCTCGGTTCACTGGGTGGCCGGGAGCTTTCCTAAGCATCGAACAGAACAGACAAAACCCGTCTTCACGACACATACATGGATGCGATAGGGCGTGCGTGGCGAAGGGGTACACAGAACAGGAAGGGGAGAGCCGGCCAGTGGGGGCACTGTTTGGACGGCCCACGGTGAGGAGGTGATGGAGCCACTGCCTGAAGGACGTTAGGACGGAAGCAGGCGGGGTCTGGAGAGGAGCGTCCCTCAGGCAGTGGTTCTCAACCTTTTGTAATGCTGTGACCCTTTAACACAGTTTCTCGTGTGATGGTGACCCCCAATCTTAAAATTATTTTCGTTGCTACTTCATAACTGCAATTTTGCTATTATTAATAAATCATAATGTAAATATCTGTTTTCCGATGGTCTTAGGCGACCTTGCTAGCGGTTTTCAACCTGTGGGTCGCGACCCACAAGTTGAGAACCGCTGCTGTAGAGCCTAAGACTATCGGGAAACACAGATATTTACATGATGATGTAGCAAAATGACAGTTATGAAGTTCAGAGCCACAGAGCAGCCAGAGCAGCGGAGGCCCCTGGCGAGGGCTTAGAGCTGGGGGAGCCGCAGGGGGGCGGCGTGGCTGGAACCAAGCAAGGTAGGCAGGTCCCCCTGAGCGCTCTGGGTTTATTCTGTGATGGAAAGAAGCCATTGGAGACTTGAGAACCAGCGAGTGGCATCACCGCCTCCAGGCAGTCCCCCTGGCTTCCTGATGTGGGGCCCATGGCTTTCCTGGGGCCCACAGAGCACCCTCCCCCCCCACCTCACTTCTCAGTGCCCAGTGTTTCCCTGTCCGCTCCCCGACCCTATGCCTTCAAGAACAAGGCCCGTGTCTCCTTCCCCCTCCCTTCTCTGGTGCCCTGCGCACGGTCACAGTCACGGTCACAGTCTGTATGCAGCCAGCGGGGTCCAAAGAGCAAAGAAAGATGCTCACCGCCCACAGCCCCGAGGTCTCCCACAGGGGCGCTGTGGGCCTCTGCGTGCTCGCACCCCTAACCGGCATCAGCCTCTCTCTCTCAAAGCAGATCGACCCCTCCGAGCAAAAGACTCTGGCCAACCTGCCGTGGATCGTGGAGCCGGGACAAGAAGCCAAGAGGGGCATTAATACCAAGTATGAGACCACGATCTTCTGATCCTCAGCGCCCCCCGCCCTCGTGGTGCCTTGCACGCCGAGCAGCCCGCCGCCGGCTGCCCTCCCGCCTCCGTTCCCACCCGCCCAGGACGGGGCCTGCTCGGCTTGTGTGGCCTGTCACAGGCCAAAGGCCACGCACCGATCCCGGGGACGTTCTCTCTGCACCGGTGCCAGAAAGCGCAACCGAAACCCCGAGGGGCACGAGCTAGGATTTCCGCGGGCTCCCCACTCCCCTCCCCGTCCCCGGCCAAGGGATTTCTCATGACTTGACCCCCACACTTGCTTTGCTGTTGTTGGGGATAAACATCTTTATTAAAAAAATAAAAAGTGCAGGGGATCTCTAATACTGCCTAAGAAGTACCAACACCTTGGGTTTTTCACTGTCCCCAGTTTTCAAGGTAAAATCACAACAGCCCCCCACAAAGCATCTGTAAAATTCTGCCGCCGAGCATCATTTCATGCCACAAAAACCACCCTCCCTAGGGGCCAGGAAATCCTGCCTCCCAATTTCTATATTTGTGGGGTTTTTTATGTAATCTGTCGCCTAAAGAAAACCTTCACATCTACAGGACTGATTCAACACGAATGACTTAAAGCAGAGAGATTTATCATGCGCAGGAAAATGTGTCTTGTATTCAATATTTTTACTAAAAAAGATGTTTCATTCACGCACCGAGAAGCAAACGGGGTTAGTTGTGAGGGCTGTTTCCGGTTTCATGTCAAGTCACTAAATTTCTACTGCTAGACCGACCGGGAGGGCAGGCTGAGTGTGAAAAGGCCCTGCGACTCTCCCCAGGGCAGGAGATTCGGGCCAGCAGACGGGGGTCCCCCCCCCCAAAAGTGCTGACGCAGCCCTAAGCCTGCAAAGGTTGTTTTTCTAAACCTTCACCGTGTTTTAAAGAACACGTTTAAAACAAAAAAAACAAACTAGGGCTCCTGCTGTCAAGATTTCTGTCACGGAAAACTTGTTTGAGAAAAGTGTTAATAAAATTCTATTGCAAAAATTTGTTTTCTAGAAAAAAAATAAATACAAAAAAAAAAAAAAAAGGAAGAAGAGATTCCAAAGTAATAAAACTCTTTTCTTGGAACAGAAAAAAAATAAATAAATAATGTTTGCTTACTATTTGATTAAATAAAATTTACTTACATTTCATTAAGCTATTTTACTTTTTTTAATGTCTCTGTGGAGTATTTGTATGATAAATACCATAATGTATATTTATGTAGAATCAAATTATATACAGTACCAATATCATTATAGAAAAAAAAGATAACGTTTTAATGTATATTGTTCTAACGGATCATATTGTGAATCATTTTGAAGTTCATTATAGAGATATTGATAAATTGTGGGACTGTCTCAATGTTGCTTTTTTCTTTTTTTTTTTAATTAACCGGTATGATTTTTAAACCTGAGACTATCAGTTACATTCATCAGTTGGTGAGTTTTTGGAAGATAACGACATTTTATTTCAAACTGACAAACGTATATGGTTTCAGTTCAGTGTGGAAGAATTTTAATACAATATTAAATTACTTGAACTGAACAGTTCCTTGTACATATTTTGCCTCTCCCCTGTTGATATGTATGTAGAAAATGGAAAGTTAAAATAACACATCTATGGAACCAAAAGGAAACTGTATAGGAGCAAAGTGAATAGTAGCTTTGCCGAAACAGAAACATACGTGTACATATGCTTGGGCTTCCAGTTATAAATTTTGTAATTTTTGTCATTATTTATATCCTATAAAAAAGCACACAGAATAAAAAGGAGATTGTACAGCCGCCGGCGCCTGGCCTCCTTCTGTGAGCACTTCCTGCTTCCATTCAGAAAGGGGACCTGAGGGCCAGCCCTCTCGGCGGGCACAGCCAAAGGGATCTTACACTGGCGAAATAATTGAGAAAATCTGCTCCTTTCCGAGTTCAACCCGTCTGCAAAGATACAGTGGCCTTCACAGCTTGCATTTCAGCCAGAAAAGCCTCCATTGTCTCTGTTGAAATATTAAAGTGAGCTGTGAGGAGAAACTGTCAAAACAGAAATTTCTAACGGAGGAAGTGACCACGAACTGGGTCACATTTATAGGATCACGTAGATGGTAGATTGGGTAAAGCATCTGCGTGTGTGTCTCAGCTCAAGCTGCCATCATGAAATACCATAGTCTGATGGGTTTAACCACCACATTTAATGTCTTACAATTCGGAAGGCTGGAAAGCCCAATGTCAAGTCCAAGTCCACACAGTGGTTTTCATAGAAGGCACTTGATCTTGGCTTGTAGGCGGCCGCCATCATGCTGTTTGCTCACATGACCTGTGTGTGTGTGAGCCCAAGTGGGGAGCAGCTGGTGTCTCTTCTTACAAAGGCACTAATGCCATCATGAGGGCCCCACCCTTATGACCCCATCTCACCCTAATTATTTTCCAAAGACCCATCTTCAAGTACCATCACAATGGAGGATGAGGGCTTCAATGTGTGAATTTTGAGGGGACACCAACTTCCATACCAACATTCATCAGTCCTTTCATTTTTCCTAGAACGCATGTGCCAGCTGTGAATTGAGTGGTAATAGGGCCATGTTAGAGACACACTGGGAAGATCAATGGTTTGCATTCCATACCTATGGCTTTCAGATCTCTCCACTGCTGGATCCAAGTCTGTTACTCTGCAAAATACATGCCAAAGCAACCTTGGGGCACTACCAGCCTGACACGCAGAGGCCCAGGGCTTTGAATCCCAAAGAGTAAAACCATCCTGCGATGGGGTGGCATTCACAGAGGCAGAAGGGCAGGCTTCCTGAAGGAAGGTTTGGGCTGGAAATTTACATGGTAATGCTTCAACTGGGCTACTTTGGCCCTTTATCTTCGCTAACCTAAGGTCAGTATTGCTTTTATTTGTTGTCTCCATGGACCAAATGCTTATTTGCATCAGTTATGGCCCCAGCACAAAGCAGATAGCACGCTCCAATTAGGATCATTTAAGAATTTAATAAATAAAATACGGACATAGGCATTGGAGCCAGAGGGTAGCAGAGGGGGTAGAGCAGTGTCCCTGGGCTGGTGGCGGCATGATAGGGAATGGGAGAGGAGGGGGCTTCACACAGGTTGAGGAACGTGGCCTGGTGCAGGGGCCCTCAGCAAGAGAGCCAGGGATTAAAATGCAGTGGTACCTCAAGATACGAGTGCCCTAACATACTAGACTTTTGAGATACAAGCTGTCGAGCGAGCGATTTTTGCTTTGAAATACGAACAACATTTGAGATAGGAGTAATCATGTGGATCAGCAGGCTGCACACGACCCACCAGTTTACCGCGACTCGAGTGTCTCATAGTTTCCCATGCCTCAAGGTTACTAAACTCGTATCTCGAGGTACCACTGTACTCTAATCTCAGCCCTGGCTGGTGTAGCTCAGTTGGTTAAGTGTTGTCCTGTGTACTGAAAGGTTACTGGTTCGATTCCCTGTCAGGGCACGTGCCTAGGTTGCGGGTTCCATCCTGGACTGGGTGTGTATGGAAATCAACCAATGTATGTTTCTCACATTGATGTTTCTCTCTCTCTCTCTAAGCAGGTGAGGATTTATACATATACATATACATATACATATACATATAAATATACATATACATATACATCCCTGACCAAGTTGGCTCAGTGGGTAGAATTTCAGCCTATAGCTTGAAGGGTCCCAGGTTTGATTCCGGTCAAGGGCCCATGCCCATGTTGTGGGTTCAATCCCCAGTTGCAGGCATGCAGAAGGCAGCCAATCAATGATTCTCTTTCTCCCTCTCCCTTCCTCTCTGAAATCGATAAATATATATATATATATATATATCCTGATCTCTCTCGACCTTCCATTCTGCATTACCTGAACCCACGGTCCCAGAGGGTAGAGGCCCACAGGTATGGTCTACACAGGGCAGCCTCAAGCCACCAATCAGGACCGGGAACAGGGAGGAGCGGATCCTAGTGGCAAACAGAGAGTGAACCCGCGAGTATTAAAGGGATTTGAGCTAATTGTCTGGAAGGGGAAATCTGACGAGTTGGCAATTGCCATGTCCATGGGCGTGGGGATCCTTGAATGCTATTATTATTCCAAAAAAAGACTTCAATCACTCCATTCAATTTTTTTCTTCTAAGGTTATATTCTATGACAAATGTGGGTAAATGAACCCTATGAACATTATTCCTGGTTAGTTCATTAATAAGTCATGGAAGTGATTTTTCTCAAGACACCAGATTTGTGTTGGAATACTTGGGAATATTGCTGGTGCACAGCACGTCTGGATGTGATGGGGCGGGAGCCAGGCCTAGATAAAGAAAACCTGGCCAAATCCCCCCAAATCAATACAGATTCACACTTGGACCAAATAACAGTGCGTCTCGGCTATTTCTGAAAAGAAATGAAAATTTGATAAGCGCGTGAGCCTCCAGAGTCCTTGCTTCTTCGCTGAATTGGAATGTAATGTCCGCATTCAGCAGGCTATATGGAATAAAGCCTTTTTTTAAACATTAAGTTTTTCAGTTCTTTTTCTACACCAGCTCTTCACTGAGTATGTTTCTTGTGAAAATTAAGCGTTCTGGCCGTTATAACCCATTTTTTTAAATTAAATCTTTATTGTTGAAAGTATTACTATGTCCTTTTTTATTCCCCATTGACTCCTTCTAGCCCGCCCCTGCTTTCCCCCACCCAGGCCTTCACCACCTTGTCGTCTGTGCCCATGGATTATGCATACGTGCATACAAGGCCTTTGATTTCTTCCTACTGCCCACCCCCGCCTTCCCTCTGAGATTCCGCAGTCTGTTCCATGCTTCTGTGTGTCTGGATCTATTTTGTTCACCGGTTTATTTTGCTCATTAGATTCTACATGAGTGCGATCATGTGATACTTGTCTTTCTTTGATTGGCTTATTTCACTTAGCACCGTGGGCGGCAAACTGCGGTTCACAAGCCACATGCGGCTCTTCGGTCCCTTGAGTATGGCTCTTCCACAAAAATACCACGGCCTGGGCGAGTCCATTTTGTTTTTTGTTTTGGATTTTTTAAAATATTTATTGATTTCGGAGAGGAAGGAAGAGGTAGAGGAAAATAGAAACATCAATGATGAGAAAAAGTCATCGATGAGCTGCCTCCTGCAGGCCCCCCACTGGGGATGGAGCCTGCAACCCGGGCATGTGCCCTTAGCCAGAATGGAACCTGGGACCCTTCAGCCCGCAGGCCGACGCTCTATCCACTGAGCCAAACTGGCTAGGGCTGGGTGAGTCTATTTTGAAGAAGTGGCATTAGAAGAAGTTTAAGTTTAAAAAATTTGGCTGTCAAAAATTTCAATCGTTGTACTGTTGATATTTGGCTCTGTTGACTAATGAGTTTGCCGACCACTGGCCTAGCATAATATTCTCCAGGTCGCTCCACGCTGTCTCGAAGTTTGACACATTTTCTTAAAACAAGATTGGTAAGTGCTCAGCAGAGCAGCACTGAACAACGGTGCTCCATCGGGCACCCTCCACCCCTGGGCCCCACCTCCACTCACTGCTGTTGGAGCAAACATGAACCAGGCATGGGCCTGCCTGGTGACAGTCCTGCTTCCCGCAGAAACCAGCTCCGAACAGGCCGAGAATCGCCTCTGCCCTGTCCAATAACCACCACCGTGTGCACCGTGAGCTTCCCTTGGTACCCGGGAATCAGAACTTCCTTTTTTGTTGTTGTTAATCCTCACCCGAGGATGTTTTCCCATTGATTTTTAGAGAGAGTGGAAGGGCGGAGACGGGGGAGAAGAAAAGGGGGAAGAGAGAGAGTGTGTCATTGATATGAGAGAGAAAAATCAATTGGTTGCCTCCTGCATGTGCCCTGGGATAGAACCTGCAATCAGGTACAGTGGTACCTCGAGATACGAGTTTAATTCGTTCCGTAACCTTGAGGCGTGGGAAACTATGAGACGCTCGTCGCCGTAAACTGGTGGGTCGTGTGCAGCCGGCCGATCCGACCAATTACTCATATCTCAACTGTTGCTCATATTTCAAAGCAAAAATCACTCGCTCGACAGCTCGTATCTCAAAAATCTCATATGTTAGGGCACTCGTATCTCAAGGTACCACTGTATGTGCACTTGATCGAGGAGCAAACCCCTGACCCTTCTTTGCTGGGGCCAATGCTCTAACCACTTAGCAACACCAGCCTGGGCAACCAGAACTTACTCGTGGCGGTGGGATTAACCCTAAGACTTTGGTGCTGACCTGGGGAACACCAGTTCTACTGTTTGCTGTTTTCATCTCAAGCCAATGTACTCACTCAAAACTCCCTCTGAGCTCAGGGTGGTGCCACGGCACTTAGAGTTTCAAACGTAGAGCCCATCATTCCCACCCAGCGCACTGCACTCTGCGGTAACTCCTCACACATCACAGCTGCACGTTACCGCCAACGCAATGCTCGCTTCCCTCCAAACCCCAGAGGCCTATGTAGTAAAAGCTGCACGGGCGTGCCAGGAGTAATGACCAGCGATGCAAAGACTTACACACACATCAGACGGAAATCAAGATTCTCCGGGAGGTTTGGAGGGGGAAGTCACCCAGCTGCAGGTGGCAGCTGAGGTTTTTTCAGGTGTGTTTTTTTTTAATATATATATATATTTTTTTTATTTCAGAGAGGAAGGGAGAGGGAGAGATAGAAACACCAATGATGAGAGAGAATCACTGATTGGCTGCACGTGCAATCAATGCCTGTCCCACGCTGGGATGGAGCCCACAACCTGGGCACATACTCTGAGAATCGAACTGTGACCTCCTGGTTCACAGGTCGATGCTCAACCACTGAGCCACGCCGGCTGGGCGAGCAGCTGAGGCTGACCCCTTGCTTGGCTCAGGCGGCTGAGGGGCAGGCGAGTCGCAGGCCAGACTCCCTGAGTTAACGCACCTTCAAGCCCTGCCGTTTAGGGGACCTCGCAGTCATGTCGAGGCCTCAATGTGAGTAAGCGGAGATGGGTGGCTCTCACAGCCGGTCAGTCTCAGCGGGATGAGAGCTGGGCAAAGCAGTCCCATCCGCGCTCCCCTGAGCCGGCCTCGCGTCTGTGGCCTCCACAGAGCACCCCCACACCTGCTCCTGCCGCCCCCTCTTACTGCTTCTCATCAATGAGCCACCTGAGGAGGGAAGTCAAGACGCCTCCACGTAAGAACAACATCAGCCGATTCTGACATTTGAGAAGCTGGTTTCTCTCCACATCTCCAACCTTGCGTGCTCAGTTTTCTGAGACAATAAAAACCAACACAAAAACCCTAATGTGCTAAGAAAGAGACAGGGAAAGCAGGCACAGGAAATTCTGCGATCCCATTTCAGCAGGCCATTCCTGGGGAGCTGGTCTGCGGGGAAGGGAGAGGCGGTAAACTCTGAAGGTTTCAGGGTCACACAGGCAACAGGACTGGAGGGAGGGCTATGGCCACCCAAGAGCACCTGCCTCATCTCAAGGGGCGGCGGCTACTCAGTTCCTGCTGATGCTTGCCAGGCAGAGAGAAGGCTCTGGGTCAACACACTGTCTAAGAAATCGAGATTCTTATGCGAAATGGCCAGATTTTCAAATGCTGGCAACAAATGTAGAGTTTTAAAAACTCATCTGTGACCGAAACTGGTTTGGCTCAGTGGATAGAGTGTCGGCCTGTGGACTAAAGGGTCCCGGGTTCGATTTCGGTCAAGGGCATGTACCTTGATTGGGGGCACATCCCCAGTAGGGGTCTTGGAGGAGGCAACTGATGGATGTCTCTCTCATCGATGTTTCTGACTTTCTATCCCTTTCCCTTCCTCTCTGTAAAAAATCAATAAAATATATTTAAAAATAAAAAACTCATCTGTGGGCTGGGCATGGTCCACCCAGTTTCAACGGCCTCTCAGCTGCAGGTGTAGTGATTGAAATTGGGAACTACTGAGGAATCCCCTCATGGCTAGGCTTGACACTTCCTCCCCTAAAGCCAGGCCTGCAAACTATTAAAGAAGGGGGAGGGGAAGCTTCAGAATCAGGGTTAAAAGTGTGAACCTGCCTCTGATGAACTGCAATCTTGAGCCTCTTATCTTCGGCCAGACCACAACACCTGAACCACGTTGGGCTAACTAGGTCAAGCAGCCTTGATAGGAACCTCCTGGGTTAGCTGGTCCCTTGCTGCCTGAGAACCAATTAGAGATTGCCGAGTCAGCATCTACGAGCCAATAGGGGAAGGCAGAATGGGTATAAAAAGAGGGATTGCCCCTTTGTCGGTGCTCTTACCATGCGAGCCCCTGGCAGCCCGGCGGCCAGGCCCCGCCTGACATGACATCGTCTTTAAACCCTGCGTGGCAATCCCCGATGCACCGCCATGATGCCCAGGGAAGACAGGGCGACCTGGAAGTATACAACTGGAAGAACCAGGACCCTCCTTTCTCGTTCGCTTCGTCCAGAGAAGTAAGTTCTACCAGAAGCTGTATGTGTGACCAGAGGAGCCAACATATGATACTGTATGTGTGACCGGAGGAGCCAACATGTGATACTGTATGTGTGACCAGAGGAGCCAACATGTGATACTGTATGTGTGACCAGAGGAGCCAACATGTGATACTGTATGTGTGACCAGAGGAGCCAACATGTGATACTGTATGTGTGACCAGAGGAGCCAACATGTGATACTGTATGTGTGACCAGAGGAGCCAACATGTGATACTGTATGTGCGACCAGAGGAGCCAACATGTGATACTGTATGTGCGACCAGAGGAGCCAACATGTGATACTGTACGTGCGAACTTTTGGAACATGAAGTCTGTGGGCCCAGGAGAGGCTGCCCTGGGCCGGGCCAGTGAATGAGTGATGTTGGCTAATTCTGGTGAGCTGGGTTTGCTGTGCCGGAAGTACCCATCAACCCACCTGGGACGATTGTCAATAGCTGGTGAACTGTGTGGATTGCAAAGAGGACATCATCATGAGCGGCTCCAGGGACAGAATGGCCAAGGTATGGTCTTCGGCCTCAGGCCGGCTTGGCCAGTGCTTACATACCATCCAGACTGAAGACCGAGTCTGGTCCATTGCTATCAGCCCATTACTCAGCTCTTTTGTGACTGGGACGGCTTGTTGTGGGCACTTCTCACCCCTGAGAATCTGGGACCTCAACAGTGGGCAGCTGATGACGCACCTGGGCAGTGACTTTCCCCCAGGGGCTGGGGTGCTAGACCTCATGTCCCCTTTCATGCTCCTGTCCTGTGGCTATGGCATCTATGTTCAATACTGGGACCTCTGAGCCAGCGTCAGGAACCACTTGCTGGCCACAGGTTCCTCCTACTATGGGGTTGTATGACTATGGGACCAGCGCCAAAGGGCCTGCTTCTGTTAATCGCACATCACATGCCGGTTCCAGCCGGCACTACAGTTGAACAGCACCTGAAAGGGGGGTGAGGATTGAGAAAAGAAAGAGACAGACAAAGAGATGGGATCGGGAGGACTGACAGTTCAAGACTGCAGCCACGAGTTTATTTTTCCAGGCCTTTTTATACATGCTAGCGTGTTTGTAAGCCATTCATTAATGCAGGAGCTCTTGGTTTCT
>PVJN01020856.1:0-35414 GCA_004026805.1 Lasiurus borealis | reverse complement strand
CGGAATATGAGAAGAGTCAGATCAAGAGAGCCCTGGAGCTGGGCACCGTGATGACCGTGTTCAGCTTCCGCAAGTCCACCCCGGAGCGCAGGACCGTGCAGGTGATCATGGAGACGCGGCAGGTGGCGTGGAGTAAGACGGCCGACAAGATCGAGGGCTTCCGTGAGTACCTGCTGGGCGAGGCAGTGCGGCTGCCTCCCGGTGGCCTGGCCCGTGCGGCTTCTCACCTTCCTGCCTTCACTCGTCACTGCAGCTGTTGTTTGGATGCCTTCTTCTGTTCTAGAAATGCAAGTGCGGCCACTTTGTCTGGGTCTCTGATGGGGTTCAGAGCAGGTGGGAGAAGTCCAGCCAGTGTCTTCTGAGACCGTGGAAATGACACTCCGCCAGCTCACCTGGGCGAGCAGGGGGCTGTGCTCGGTCTGACGGCATCAGGGTCGTTTGGTTCCTGTCGATGGTCAAGCTCTGTGCCCTCTGAAGGTCTAACAGTCCAGAGTTTGTGGAAACTCAGAGCGTGGTAGCCAGATACATGTCTGTTTCATTTCACTGCAAACCACAGAGTGAGAGGCCTTTACTGGAGCTCATGTGGACAGAGCATGCTCTGTAGCTTCAGATGAGGTTTTGGTGCTGGTGGAGGTGTCTTCTCTTCCCCACTCCCCTGAGATTAGGCAATTGGCTCGGCTCCTAAAGTTTCTAAGACTTTTTTTTTTAACAGAATGAGGAGACCTAATTAAGCAAGTTTCAGTTGTAGAGACTTGCTTTAATTTGCATTTTTTTAAAATTGACTACTTAAAAAAAAAATGTTAATCGTCACCTGAGGATATTTTTTCCATGGATTTTTAGAGATAGTGGAAAGGAGGAGCAGGGAAGAGAGAAGAGAGAGAGAGCAAAATATTGATGTGAGAATGACACATTGATTGATTGCCTCTGCACACACCCTGACCGGGGCTGAAGTAGTAATCCATAACTCAGATACATGCCCGTCACTAGGAATCGAACTCATGACCCTTTGGGGCATGAGCTGATGCTCTAACCACTTAGTAACAGTGGCTAGAGTTTGACTACTTTTTAATTGAAAAATGGAAATGTATACTTAGGGGACAAAAAAAAAAAACCCAAAAATTCATAAATAAATGTCTTTCTTCCTCAGCCCTCATCTCATGCTTCACAGGCAAGCTCATTATCAAGTTTATTTATCTTCCAGAAATACTCTATGCTTGTGAATGAGTGACATGTTTGTCTTTTTGCACAAGTAGGTACCTTGTGCATACGCTTCTGCACCCTGGTTTCTTTTTTTTTTTTAGATTTAATAATTATTTTAGAGGTGGCTTGTTATCAGCACACTTATCTGCCTTCTTTCAGGGCTACATAGCATTCTGGCTGCAGGTAACGGTGTAACCCCTAGGGAGGGACATGGACTGTGCCTGGTCTTTTGCTATATGTGCATTCTTCCTCTTCCCCCTCCTATTCTTCATCCTGTTCCCCTGCCCCTTCCCCTTCTTCTTTTAGTTTTATGACTCACCTACCATACGATTCACACACTATACAATTCATTCATTTGAAATGAACAACTCGGTGGTTTTGTGTAACCACCACCATAATCAGTTTTAGAACACGTTCATCACCTCAGAAAGACTCCCCAAACCCGTTAGGCATCACCCTCTCTTCCCTTCCTCTCCCAGCTCTAAGCACCCACGCATCTACTTCCCGCCTCTGATTCCCTGACCCGGACATGCCCTTTAACCAGAATTGTGGCCTTTCGTGTCTGGCTCCTTCCCCTTGGCATCATGTTTCCAAGGTCAGTCCCCCTTGTGGCATGTGTCACACCTCTTTCCTCTTTATGGCTGGAGATTATCCCATTGCATGGATTTTCCACCATCTGTGTATCCACTCATTCAGGGAGTTGTTTCTGCTGTTTGGTGAGTAGGCACAGCGCTACTCACCATTGATGTACACATTTTTGTGTGGCTGTACGCTTTCATTTCTCTGGGGAGTGTGCTCAGGAGTGTTGTCTGTGTGTAATCATTTTAGAAACTGCAAGACTGTCTTCCACCTGGCTGTACCGTTTAACATTCCCACCCGCCGTGCATGAGGGTTATCCGTGCCTTATCTTTTCTATACATGTATGGGGTATCTGAAGGACAGCTTCCTGTAAGAGTGATTTCTGCGCTAAAGAGCATTCATTGACTTGGGAGTTTGACAACACCCCACAGCAGCCCACTTAGTGACACCATCACACAGCAACCTCAGCAGTGACACCATCGTTAGCCACCCCAGGGAGAAGGGGGAGTGTGAGAGGACCTGTTCCCCACGCCTTCATCCGCACGGTGATGCGATTCCGAACTGGGCCATTCACAGGCAGTCGGGGAGCTTGGTGTCATTCCTCATTTGATTTCTCTTGTCACGTGTGAGGTTGAACAGCTCCCCAAAGATTGCTCCTGGCCTGTGAGCCAGGGCGGCCTCGGATGGCCCAGAGCCCCAAGTCCTGCTTTGAAACTGTGTGGAAGCAGCCAGCTTTCTCCCCGTCTTTGTTTGCTTTGGCCACACTCCACCTCTCCGGTGGCTCAGAAACCTGCTGCAGCTGCAGTGGGGGAGGGGGAGGCCGCAGGGGCACTGACGGTAAATACAGGTGTGCCACGCTGAGGGGATGGGTCCTGCTGACCACGAGAAACACCTGGGGGCTTTCGAAAGTATAGGCTGCTGGAACCTTCTCCTGAAGCCCGTTCTGAGGGGGCACACCGGTCAGGATTTGGCTCCTGAAACCCATGCCAGGCAGTTCTCCCTCTCAGTTCACTGAAAGCATTTCTCCCTCCTCCCCCGGGTGGCTAAGGATGGTGTCACTGCTGAGGTTGGTTGGGACCGAGCATTGTAGTTGATTATATTAGGTTTGATATATACAGTGGTACCTCGAGATACGAGTGCCCTAACATACGAGATTTTTGAGATACGAGCCGTCGAGCGAGCAATTTTTGCTTTGAAATGCGAGCAACATTTGAGATAGGAGTAATCGCTCGGATCGGCTGGCTGCACACGACCCACCAGTTTACCTCGACTCGAGTGTCTCATAGTTTCCCACGCCTCAAGGTTACAGAACGAATTAAACTCGTATCTCGAGGTACCACTGTACTGTTCTACAACTTTCTTCCAACCCATCCTCCCTCTCTCCATCCCTCCCTCCCTCCCTCCGTTCCTTTGCCTTCCTCCCTCCCTCCCTTCCATTTTTGAATGCCTCTCTGCCAGGCCTGTTCTAAGGTGACGGAAACACAGCAGTAATTAGATGAGTCTCACCTCCTTGGGGAGCCCATGTGTGCCACTGAGTCAAGCAGCGTTTGGTGAGCTTTGCCGTGTGACCTGGGCAAGTTACGTCTGTTCTATGAGATTGAATTCCCATATCTATAGGTGTCCACTCCACACAGTGATCGTTGGGAATGAATGAAGGAGGGAATATGCCAGAAGGGTTCAACGCAGCCGCGCGGGATGAGCATTTAACCCTTGGGCGCCGCTGCTGCTACGTTTGCCTGTAGTTGTCACGAGTGGCAGCCAGCTCTGCGGGTGGCAGTCTGGCTCAGGAGTTTGGACATGGTCTGGTGGGGTCCATGAGAGGGTTTTGAGAAGAGGATGATGTGGCCCCAGTTGTGTTATTGATCACGCTATGGCAGTCCTGTGTGAGGCGGCTGTGTTGTTGGCGTGTTTGTAAAGAGACCGAGAAGCCAATTCTGGGGCAAAGAGCTTAGGAACAAGCGAGCAAGCCTTTGGGCCCTGGGCCCTGGGCGGGAACTCTTAGGGCCATGTTTTCAGCCTTCTGTTAGAGAGATGCCCTGAGGGACTCTCCTCTCTCTCCCCCTCCTGCACTGTTCTTCAGGGTCCTAATTAGCCTGGACTGCAGGTACTGAGGTCTGCGAGGGCAGGCTGAGATGAGGGAGCATGCATGTGGTTGTGGGGCATCTGGCATGTGACCTCTGGCAGGTGTCACACCCTCTGTGTCGGCCTGGATGAGACCAGACTCGCACAGACCCTACTGTCTGGAGCAGTGAGGGGTTCTCTCCACCAGAGTGACTCCCCCGGGCATTTGGCAGATGTCTGTGGCAATTTTTAGTGGTGGTAGTGGAGGGGGAGGGCGCTCATGGCATCTAGGAGGGAATCAAGGCCAGGGATGCTGCTAAACGCCTTCCAGTGCACGGACAGCCCACCACCAGCCAACTCGGCACCAAGTGCCCGGCTGGAGAAACTGGTCCGGGCCATGCGCTGACTCGCTTAGATCCGTAAAGCATCCCTGGGTATGGAGGGCTTCTCTCTGGACCCTCTCCTGGCAGAGCTGTGTGGTGGGTTCGGCCCATATTTGCTATCCTGTGGGGACCTATTCTCTGCTGAAGGGGGGTGGGGTCCTGGCCCTGGAGGGGAAGCAGAGTCAGCCACCAGCCAAGGTGGGATTGCGTGTCACCCCCACAGCGAGGGTCTGCCCGGGTGCCTGTGAGGAAGGCGGGCTCTGTCACGGGCGGGAAGGTGATGGGAAGGGGGGACTCACAGCGGAGCAGATGCCTGTGGGGAGTCCTGGGAGAGGCCTGCTGGGAGGCCAGCCGGAGGGTCACCGCGAGCGGGCTCAGTGGCTGCCGTTGCATCTGAGCCAGGGGATGTGTGGGTGGGAGGGTTGGGCGGGGTAATTTCTTCCGCTCTTTGTGGCTGGGGCTGTGGTGATTTGGTGGTACAGAATTGGTATTTCCCCTGGACTGGGAGGTTCCAGAATCTTCGCTCACACATCCGCCGCTTTGGTAGTAAAGCTGGAGGACTGGGCTCAGCCGATGGTTGACCTCCTGGCGGTCTGGGGAGCTGCACGGTGGCCCCCAGGGTGTGTTTCCGGGGGTCCGGGCAGAGGCTGCAGGCCTGGGCCTCAGAGATCAGCCACCTGCACCAGCTCAGGTCACCGCGGCTCAGGTTCACGAATGGGGAATTTCCGTTCTATCCCTGATCAGAGTGTGTACGAGAGGCATCGGATAGATATTTCTCTCCCTTCCTCTCTCCCTAAAATCCATAAAAACATATCCTCGGGTGAGGATTAAAAAAAGAAGAAGCACGGGGAATTTCCTCGTGGAGAGAAAGGGGCCCGCATGCCCGTTCGGGGAGGGAAGACAGTGATGGAGAGCCAGCTACCACTAGCGCACCTGGACTTTGGGTTCAAATCCCTGCTCTGCCCTCTACCAGGTGTGTGCCGAGCGAGATAATGATAGTTCTAACTCACTGGCTGAAATGAAATGGGTTTATTTGTGTATTTTTACATATGTTGGAAATGTGGCACAATTGGGACAGCGCACAGGAAGCGGTTCCCTCCCTGAGAGTCTCTGGTTTTCCTTTCCTCCCGGGACCAGCTGAGAAGTCCTCGTACAGAGCCGCCTGCTCAGGGCCTTTCTGAGTTGAACTTCGGGGTCCTCCTGCATCTCGTCTGTTCGTGAGGCCTGGGATGTGTCCCAGGAGCCACCTCGGTGCCTCCTGTTTGTGGAGTCTGGTTGGTGTGGTGATAAGCCTCGTCCCAGGGCTTGGATGGCATCCGTCTCGACCGAATAGACTTTTCTCCTGAGTTTTCACGGACACTTCCCTGTCTGCTCCTTTTCAGCAAGATATGGCTGCCTCGGGTGAGGAATGATTAAAGACAGGGCAGCCGACACCGGTTTGGCTCAGTGGATAGAGCGTTGGCCTGCGGACTGAAGGGTCCCGGGTTCGATTCCGGTCAGGGGCATGTACTTTGGTTGTGGGCACATCCCCAGTGGGAGGCATGCAGGAGGCAGCTGATCGATGTTTCTCTCTCATCGATGTTTCTCTTTCTCTATCCCTCTCCCTTCCTCTCTGTAAAAAACCAATAAAATATATTTTTTTAAAAAAGGGCAGCTTTGTGTCCTTGGTATTAGGCTCTCGGCTTGCCTGATGGTGATGGTGATAGTGACGGTGACGGTGAAGGTGGTGAGAGTAGTAGCAGCAGTTGCCGCCACCTGCAATAGATCCTCACAGTGACCCTGGGAGATGGCGGCCATCCCGCTTTACTTTTGAGGAAGCTGAGTCCCAGGGAGACTGGGTGACATGACATGCCGAGGGCCACACATGCAGGAAGGGGCAGAGCTACAGTTTCTCTCGTTCTGTCTGCCTTCGGAGTCTGAAATCGACTTCCTGCTCCTACATCGTCTCGGAGACCTTTCAGTTCTGTGTGACAGGGAAGCATCCTGATGGGGCCCGAGAGCCACAGTGCTCACACTTTGTCACCCGGGAGGGAGCGCAGCCATCCCTGCGACGTGCAGAGGACACGCTCTGCGGGTGCTGGCGATGCCACGAGGAAGGAGAGTCCAGAGCTGACCTGGTCAGCGGGAGGCAGAGGTGCCAGGAGACCAGGACATGGCAGTGGGACAAGCGGGAGCAGAGCCCAGGTGGTGAACTGGGGTCGTGGGGCCTCTCAGCCAATTCTGAAATCCATGCTTGGGCTTCTGATCCATGAAAAAAATTAGTTTTTTTTTGAAATTTGTTATTTTATAAAAATCTCTTCAAAATAGGATAAAGCAGATTTTTTTTTTTTCTCACTGGCATCTCTTGTTTAAAAAGAAATCTAAAATCTAAGCCCTAGCTGGTTTGGCTCAGTGGATAGAATGTCGGCCTGTGGACTGCAGGGTTCCAGGGTCTGATTCTGGTCAAGGATATATGCCTGGGTTGTGAGCTCCATCCCCTAGGGAGCATGCAACGATTCTCTCTCATCATTGATGTTTCTATCTCTCTCTTCCTCTCTGAAATTAATAAAAAATATTTTAAAAAATCTACACACACACACACACACACACACACACACACACACCACAGTGGTCCCAGGCTCCTTCAGTCGCACATCCTTCAGAAGTCAGATCAGCCAGTGTCCCAGGGGCTGTAAACTCACTCACTGTCAGTTCTGGCCGTGCAGCTATGGGCTTCAACAGCACGGACTCTAAGCCCGAGTGCTATGCTCCTGCGCTAGACCTCCCACTTAGTTGGGTGTGACCTTGGACCACTCATGTCACCTCCTTGTGCCTCCATTTCCACATCTGTAGAATGAGGGTAATGAGAGAGCTTGCCTCCCCAGGCTGGTGGGATTAAATGAAGTGACACATATAACCGCTTTCAGGGCAGGGCACACTGGAGGCAGGTGCTCAAGTATTTTCTGCCCTTGTCCTCCTTGCCATCTTGATATTGTCACCGTTCTCAAACATAAAGGGGCCTGGCATTCTAGAAAGGGTGAGATGGATAGTAGAACTTCCATTTATATCGTGATTTTCCTTGCTGCACCCAGTCAATTGTCCAGCTCCCCCTTCTGGGATATACACTCTCCACTTTGGGGCCTGCTGGTGTGAAAACAGAGCTTTTATTTCTGACATTGAGGCAGACCTATTTATGTGCTGGATGGTTGAGGAGACTGTGTCTGTGGTCATTCCAGGGGTATCCTCTGTCCTGGTCCACGGGTACTTGATCTTAGAACTGTTCCTTTGCTGATTTAGAAATACTCCAAGAGGACTTGGTGCGTGTCGGGTATTATGTTTGTTATTGGGGATGAAGGAAACAGTGAGTTCTCTAGAGGAGCTTACAGCCTCAGAGGAAAGATAGGAAAAGTTAATCACTCATTCATTTTGGATTTTGATGGATGCCAGGAAGGAAAGAAACGGCACCGTGACGGGAGGGACCAGTGAGGAACACTATTGTAATTGGGCAGGCATCAGCAAAGCCTCTCTGAAGGTGACATGTGAGTTGAGATTTGAAGGGTGAGGAGGAGGAGGCCATGGGAAGCCATGGGGAGAGAACGTTCCAGGCAGAGGGCACTGGTACGGAGCTTCTGCATTAGCTAGGGAAGGCTAACTGCCATGACCATGGCTCAGTGGTATGATACAACTTTATCACTCAAGTCATGACCCACTAGGTTGGGGGAAAGGGAATCTCTGTTGGCTGGTGGTGTCACCGACCCCTAAGGCATCTGAGGCCACCTCAGGATCCTCTGTCCAGCCAGCAAGTGGGGATAGAGGAAGAGGAGAAGATGGCTTAACAGGGTTTTATGAGCCAGTCCTGAAGGTAGAGTTTTCCATCTCCCATCGAGCAGGACTTGGCCTGTGACTAGCTGCAAAGGATGCTGGGAAAAAGAAGAAGTGGGTTTAGGGGGCATCTCCCAGGCGCTTCCACAGCCCTAATTTTGGAGGGTGCAGAGGTGGCTGTAGGAGCCCCACTGATGCTAAAGAATAGGTAATTGTAGGGATTTGGGAGGTCTTGTATGAATCTAGGAAATGAAGAGCCTTACCACTGGGCCTCAGGGGAAGGGAAGGTGGTGGCACTGAGGTCTCTTCCATCCTGTCTGAGACAAGAGCAACTGGAGGTGACCTCTGTTCATAGACCGGCCTTGTCTCTGCCCTCTTAGGTTTCCTCGCAGCCATGGCTTGACCCTTCACAGCAAAGCCTCTCTCCACCTTAACTCTCTGTGTGGCCCCATTAGCAAAGGCTCTGGCTTCCCTACTTCCCAATGATGGACTCCTGAGAGAGGCCTCTGATTGGCCAGATCTTTTGAGCCAGTGCACGGGGATTGGCTGTTTTGAGGCCTGAGACCTCTCTGGTCAGCTTTGTTGAGGGGAAGGTTAGAGGGCATCTCCTGTTGGAGAACATAGTCTGGGCCCTGTAATGGGTTGAATTACTCTCTCTCCCTCCTCCCCCGATTCATATATGGAAGCCCTAACCCCCAGCACCTCAGAATGGCCTTATTTGGAAATTGGCTTATTGCAGATGTAATTAGTTAAGTGTAGGGTGGACCTCCCTCCCCCTCCCCCCATCCCAGTATGACTGGTGCCCTTATAAGAACACACACACTCACACACACACACACACACTCACACTCACACACACACACACGGAGTGAAGGCCATGTGATGGTGGATGCATCTGCGAGCTAAGGAACACCAAAGATGCCAGCCATCACCAGCCGCTGGAGAGAGGCACCGAACACATCCTCCCAGCCCTCAGAAGGAACAGACCCTGCCAAGGCCTAGAGTTCGGACTTCCAGTCTCCAGAATGTGAGACGATGGGTTTCTGTTGTTGAGCCACCCATTTGTGGTGCATTGTTACAGCAGCCCTAGCGGGTGGGGACAGTGGGGAGAGCTGGGCCATGGATGCATCCATTTGGCCACAGATGTTGTGGATGCGTTAGAGTTGGTTGTAAAGGAATGTAAGTGTATTCCAAGTGTCCTCTTGTTTCCTGGCTGCACGGGATTCGGCTTGGGTCATAGGGCGACAGAGACAGAGCAGTGTACTGGTTTGGTGTGGAAACAGAGCCAGCCTGCTTGGATTTGACTCTACGGCTTATTACCTGTGTGATCTTGGACAAGAGACTTACTTCTACGTGCCTCCAATTCCTTACCTGTAAAATGGGAAGGATGACAGTGCCCACCTGGTAGGGTTGTTAGGAGGGTCAGATGCGTTCCTGTAGTCAAATCATTCAGAAAGGTCCCTGGGAAATACTAGGTGAGGTTTGTTCTTGCTATTATGCCTCTTGCCTCTCTCCCATAATCCCCTTGAAACCTCTGCTCCAAGCAACCAGGCCTCCCCCTTGGAGGACCAGGTCCAGGTCCAGTGAGCTATGGCTGATCCAGTTCTGCACACCTATGGCTGTGGGCATGGACGTAGGTCTCTCTCTGTCTGGATTTGGGGGACTGGGTGTTCCAGCCCAGAACGCCATCTGGCCATCGGGAGGCGAGGAGAGGGGTGGAAGTGTGGGCACACGCAGCTCTGAGAAGCCAGAGGCAGGACACAGGAAGCCGCTGTCCCTTGCAGCAGCGCCAGGCTCTGGAATGCAGGTGTGCCCCCCTTTGTGTAATTAGAGGTTCCGGGTAGTTGGTGGAAGTCAGATCGCTCCTGGATGTCTGTCTAGAGGACGGAGCTGTTGGGAGGTATCCTTGGTGCATCCTTTTAGAGATGAGACGGCTCCCACCGCCTGCTCCTCCACTCCATCTACCTTAGCGTGCATTTCCACTGATCAGACCAGCAAAGTGATGGGTCTTGTTTTCTCCTGGAAGAGACTTAAGGGCTGTGCAGTGTGAAGTGGAAGCCGGAAGTCCTGGTGGCGACTTTGTTGTCCCCTGGGCAGTGCCTGACCCAGAGCCAGGTCCTCAGCGTCCTCGCCCCAGACGAGGAGTTCTGGGAGGCAGGGACCCATCTGTTCTCTCACCGAGGAGGGTCCCCAGCAGCTGGGCTCTGCCTGCCCCACAGTGGACGCTTCACACATGGCAGCAGACGGATCAGGGAAAGGACTGGATGCCCTCTTAGCCTCTGCCCCCTCTTTCTCTCCAGACACAGAAGAATCTGGGGTTCAGACAGGACATCTCTGTGACAACTTCCTCTTTACCCACACTACAGTTCTGGTCTCGGCCCTGTGCTTACTGGCTAGGGGACCCTGGACAACACACTCAGCCTCTTAGTCTCTTTGTGCCTCAGTTTATTCTTCTGTGAGATGGGGTAATGGCGGAGCTACCCTGTCGGATCTTGTGAGCATTCAGTTTTAAGTGTTTGTAACGTGTACTTGGCAGGGTGCCTGGCGCGCGTGCATTCGCGGGCACTGGAGGTGTGGCGGGGCCCACACGTGTGGGCCCGTTCTCCTCCTGCTGTCCTGGCCTGGGTGTAAGGGTCTGATTGGAGTTAAGGCCCCTTGGGTTGGAGCAAGAGGTGTAGGCAGGAAGCTCAGCTCCTTGCCTTTTCCCTTCTGCGAGTCCAGTCCGGGGAGGCCTGGGCTTGGAGGAGGAGTGTCAGTCAACAGGGCAGTGGTGACGTTTTGTGAACAGAACTGGTGATGATGTCAGTTTGGGGCACAAGAGGCCCTTTGCACCCTCCGGGCACAGTGGGGGAGAAGCTGTGAGATGCTGCTTCATCTCATATGGTTGTCCTGGTAGCCACGGTGGGACTGGGCTTGGTGGGTCTGTGTCTGTGAAGAAGGATTCTGTTTGGACAAAGAAAACCATGGGAACTTGCTAATGTTTAAAGGACAGTGAGCACAGTCCGGCCACTCCAAGCCACTCCTGGCCTGCTGCCAGCTCCTGCTGATGGGAGCAGCCTCCTTCCCCGCCCCCTGTCCCCCCACTCTGGCCCCGCACACACACTGACTCGGGGACTGGCTGGAGGAGGACCTGTGTCTCTGGGGAGGCAAGGCGGACCGAAGCCGGGGTGGCCAAGTATGAACCTTGTGCTGATTTCCTGTTGAAGGCCGTCCTGAGCTGGCCTGATCTGACCTTGTTTTATTTCCCTTAATTAGGACAACTTTCAGTTTTTTTCTCGTTGCAGAAGTAACAAGTATTCATTGGTAGGAACATTTGTAGCTACAATTGGATAGGGTAACAACCCCTTCAAACCCCCACCCAGTTGGTGTACACCTTTCCAGATGTATTTTTTTTTGCAAGACACAGATCCATTTTTATAAAACGAGTCCTTTCAGAATACTTTTAAATAATATGCCCCTTTCATTTTGTGTTACATTGGGACCATGTTTTATTATGATTACTGTGAGCTGGTTTAGACATCGAGATGAATGTAGAGACTAAAATGACAAACAAATACGTACCTGTGTACTCAAGAGCCAGCCTTTTAGGGTCTGACTCTGACGCTTACAATGTCTGTGACCATGGCCAAGTTCCCCAGCTCTCACTGTACCCATCTGTAAAGTGAGATCATAGTGGTGGATTCTCACGAGGATTAGGTAAGCTAGTTCTAGAGCACGCTGAGGGATGGTGCCTCAGTGTCCCGCAGTGCTCAGTAAGAGTCAGCTTGCAGCTGCTATTGTTGTTGTTACTATTATTATTTCTCTGTACTGTAGGAGTCAAAATAAAGATGTCCACTTCCGAATCCCCAGAGCCTATGACTCTGTTATGCTATACTATAGTAAAAGGCTCCTTGCAGATACCATTCAGTTAATGACCTTGAGATCTCGAGTTATTCTGGGTTGCCTGAGTGGGCCTGATGTCATTTCAAGGGTCCTTCCTGAAAGAGGGAGGATGGAGGGTCCGAGTCCGAGAAGGAGCTATGATGACAGAAGCGGATGTCAGAGGGGTGGAATCGGGGCTTTGAGGGAGGAGGGGGTCCATAAGCCAGGGGATGCTGGTGCCTCCAGCCGCTGGAAAAGGCAAGGAAACGGATTCTCCCCAGAGCCCTGCTGACAACTTGATTTTAGCCCAGTGAGACCATTTTGGATGTCTGAGCTCCAGAACCATAAGACGATAAATTTGTGTTGTTTTAAGCCACTTAAGTTGGTAGTACTTTATTTATTATGAATATACCTTTCTAACCAATTTAGACGGATCATAGTATTTGCTTTGGGTCTTTATGTTGTTGTTGTTAATCCTTACGTAAGGACATTTTCCCATTGATTTTTAGAGAGTGGAAGGGAGGGGTGAGACAACAGAGAGAGACATTGATGTGAGAGATACACATCGATTGGTTGCCTCTGGCATGTGCCCTGACTGGCCTGGGGGTTGAGCCTATAACCGAGGTATGTGCCCTTGACTGGAACTGAACCCGACAGACACCCTTCAGTCTGCTGGCTGATGATCTTTCCACTGAGTCAAACCTGCTAGGGCTGTTTGTTTTTAAGAAAGGAAATATTATAAATATTGCTAAGTCCTCATATATGCCCCTCATTACCTAGAAAAACCAGTGTCATGTGATACTGTTCCCATGCACATGTTTTACATTTATTTTAAACATTTTATTCTATAGCATATATTTGTGAAGTATGCACATCATTATTGGTAGTGTTATTTTTGACTGCTGTTAATGGCCTCAGTACACCCTGAGAATTCATCTGCCCTTTTCATTTTGGACACTTAGGTTGTTTCCAATTGTGAACAATTTTCCAAGTGTATGCTTCTGTTTTGTTCGAAATGGCTCTAGTTTTCCACTTTAGTCTTATTTGTTAACCAGTCTCCTATTTTTGGAGATTACATAGTTTATTATTTTGCTGTGCACACATTGATCCCAGGAACTTTTTTTTTTTTAATCTTCACTAGAGGATATGTTTATTAATTTTTATTTATTTTTTTAAACTTTATTTTTTAATTTAATCTTTATTGTTCAGATTATTACAATTGTTCCTCTTTTTCCCTTCCATAGCTCCCCTCCACCCAACTCTCAACCCACCCTCTGCCCTCCCCCCCCCATTGTCCTCATCCATGGGTGTATGGTTGTTGTCCAGTCTCTTCCCGAAACCCTCTCACCCCTTTTTCCCTGAAAATTGTCAGTCCACTCCCTTTCTATGCCCCTGAGTCTATTATATTCACCAGTTTATTCTGTTCATTAGATTTTTAATTCACTTGATTTTTAGATTCACTTGTTGATAGATATGTATTTGTTGTTCCTAATTTTTATCTTTACCTTTTTCTTCTTCCTCTTCTTAAAGAATACCCTTCAGCATTTCATATAATCCTGGTTTGGTGGTGATGAACTCTTTTAGCTTTTTCTTATCTGTGAAGCTCTTTTTCTAACCTTCCATTCTGAATGTTAGTTTTGCTGGTTAGAGTAATTTTGGTTGTAGGTTCTTGCTATTCATCACTTTGAATATTTCTTGCCACTCCAATCTGGCCTGCATAGTTTCTGTTGAGAAATCCACTGACAATTGTATGGGTGCTCCCTTGTAGGTAATTAACTGTTTTTTTCTTGCTGCTTTTAATATTATCTCTTTGTCTTTTGCTCTTTGCATTTTAATTATGATGTGTCTTGGTGTGGTCCTCTTTGGATTATTTTTGTTTGGGGTTCTCTGCACTTCCTGGACTTGAAGTCTATTTCTTTCACCAGGTGGGGGAAATTTTCAGTCATTATTTTTTAAAATAGATTTTCAGTATCTTGTTCTCTCTCTTCTTCTGGCATCCCCATAATTCTGATGTTGGTATGCTTCAAGTTGTCCCAGAGGCTCCTTACGCTATCTTCACATTTTTGGATTCTTTTTTCTTTTCCAGTTGAGTGTTTTCTGCTTCTTTGTATTTCAAATCTTTGACTTGATTCTTTCATTCCTCTATTCTGCTGTTAGGTCTCTGTATAATATTTAGTTTAGTCAGTGTATGTTTAATTTCTAATTGGTCCTTTTTCATATCATCGAGGGTCTTGTTAACTTTATCGACCTTTATAGGAAATTCTTGAAAAATCTTATTACCGTGGTTTTGAATTCTATATCCAGTTGTTTTTTTTCCATTTCTTTCATTTGTGATCTGTTCCTTTGTCTCCGCATTTTCACTGCTTCCCTGAGTTGGTAGAATAGCTTTGTGTGCTAGGTGTCCTATAGAGCCCAGTAGCTCCGCCTCCCCAGTTACCTGAGGTGGACACTCTTGGTGCACCCTTTGTGGACTGTGTGTACAGCCTTGTTGTGGTTAAGTCTTGATTGTTGTTGGTATCTCTGGAAGGAATTGACCTCTAGGCCGATTGGCTGTGGAGATAAGCTGTATCTACACTGGGAGAACTTCTGTGGTAAGTCTTCCTTATGATACAAACCTTGCAAAACTGCAAAAGCCTCTGTGCTCAGCTTGGATGGAGTAGAGTCTCAGGGCGGAGCACACAGACTTGGCTTCCCATCAGCCCTGCCCTATTAGGCTCCTGGGTCTCAGTGTGCCTCAGTAATCACTGCAGCGCTCTCTGCATGCACTTGTGCGTGAGGGCCTCCAGCCCTCTGCCTTTCCAGCTCCCCTGAGTTTCTGTGCTCTCTGGGGACCTGTATGAGTCTGGGTCCCCAGGGTCTTGCCCGAAACTGGGGTTCAATGCAGTGGGACCTGGAGTTCAGCGCAGTTGGGAGGTTCTATCTTCCTCCTGCTAGAGAAAGCCAGCTGCACAATCAGCAGTCAGTCCTCTTTGTGAGCACTCATGTGCATGCCTCCAGACCTCTGCCTTTTGTGGCTTGCTTAAGTTTCTGTGCATTCCTTCCTTTTCCTGACAGTCCAGACTCCCCCCATATGAGTCTTGCCCAGAACTAGGGTTCAATGCAGTTGGGAGTTTCCATCTCACTCCCTCTAGAGCAGCAGTTCTCAACCTTTGTGTCGCTACCCCTTTCACAGGGGTTGCCTAAGACTATTGGAAAACACCTATTTCCCATGGTCTTAGGAACCAACACACCACTCCTCGGTGAAGCAAAATGTAGCAATGTAGTTTACTGTTGTCATATGAAGACTGTTGCCCATGCTACACCACGATTCAAGACAAAATTTCATTTATTTGTAATTAGAAATAAATATTTCACAATATATAATTACATATTGTTTTGTGATTAATCCCTATGCTTTAATTATGTTCAATTTGTAACAATAAAAATACATCCTGCATATCAGATATTTACATTACAGTTCATAACAGTAGCAAAATTAGTTATGAAGTAGTAACGGAAATAACTTTATGGTTGGGGGTCACCACCACATGAGGAGCTGTCTTAAAGGGTCTCGGCCTTAGGAAGGTTGAGAACCACTGCTCTAGAGGAAGCCAACCAGGCACTCCGCCGCCCATCCTCTCTACATGCGTGTCTCCGTACCTCAGCTTTTTTTTGCAGCTCCTCTGAATCTCTGTGAACCCCTCTTTTTCCTTCTAGTTGTAGAATTTCCACTCAGCCAGCTTTCCTGTAGTTCTGGATGATGTCCGTTCTATCTTTTAGCTGTAGTTTTAAAATTGTTCTGCAAGGCAGCAGTTTTGGTTCACCTGTTTCACCATCTTGGTTTCTCTGTTTATTAATTTTTAGAGAAAGGGAAAGGAAAAGGGAGAAAGAGAGGTCAATGTGAGAAACATTGATTGGCTGCCCCCAATCAATTTGTGTGACTATGTTTGCATGCTGAGGATCAAACCTGCAACCCCAGGCATGTCCCCTGACCAGGAATCGAACCCTAGATCTTTCAGTATATGGGACGGCACTCTAACCAGCTGAGCCATGACAGCCAGGGCTGGGAATGAACATGTTTATAGCTAACTCAGGGGCATGTCCCTGTAATTTCGAAAGGATAAATTTCTAAAAGAACTTCTGGGTGGAAGGACAGGCTGTTCAGGGCAGAGTGTTCAGTTTCCTCAGGAAAGCTGGACCAACTCATGTCACCAACCCCTGTCCCCCCTTGCCAGCACCTGGGCACCTGTCGGCTTTTCCACTTGTTACAGATACAGAATTTTTCCGCAAACAAAGGGTGTTATGAGTGTGGTTTGTGCTTCCTTCTCCACCTGGTTTGTTGTTTATTCTGGTCCAGGCTTGAAGGTAGAAACTTGATTCCCCTAAAGACTTGTGGCTCTCACTGTGACAATATCATGGCCACCTGGGATGGCAGAAGATGTAGGCACTTGACTGGACTGAGGCTGCTGGCATGTCCTCATTCAGTCCACACATGAAGTTGGCATTTTCCTGATCTCGGTGAGAAACTTGATGTGGAGGGAAGCCTAGAAACTTTCTAAGGTGACGGCTGGGATTTCATTCAGTGATGCTAACTGCTCAGCTCAGGTGTTACAGCCATCTTCTGGGATACAGGTGAGGAGTCGTTTTCCTTTCTCATGAATAAGGCTTTTGCCTGGTTGGTGTGGCTCAGTGGTTCAGTGTCGACCTATAAACCAGAAGGTCACGGTTCCATTCCTGGTCAGGGCACATGCCTAGGTTGTGGGCCCGATCCCTAATGAGTTGATGTTTCAATTCTCATGGATGTTTCTACTTCTCTCTCCCTTTCTGTAAAACTAATAATAATAATAAAATCTTAAGAAAAAAAGAAAAAAAAGAATAAGGCTTTTAATGACCTTCCATTTTGAAGCTGGTTCCAAAAACTGTATGGCTCGCCGAGTTGCCGACCAGAGTCAGGTGTGGAATGAAAAGACTGGACTCTAGTTCCCTGAGGTGAAGGGTGTCTTGTCTCTGTACATCTAGTGTCTGGCACCAGGCGGCCCCAGTAGGTTAGATGCTCAATAAATGGGTGCTGTTGAGCTGTAACTTTTATTTTTAGGGGGGAATCGACCTTGTGTCTGTAGATTTGCTCATCCTGGACATTTCACAGAAATGGAATCATGTAGTACACAGCCTTTTGCATCTAACTTGTTTTATTTAATACTAGAGGCCCGATGCATGAAAAGCATGCAAGGGCCTTGGCCCCGGCCCTCGCCCTCTGAGACTTTGTCCCAAAGGACGTCTGGTCTAATTAGCCTATTACGCTTTTATTATTATAGATAATGTTGCCAAGGTTCATCCATATTGTATGTATGGGTTCTTTATTCCTTTTAATGGCTGAATACTATTCCACTTTATGGATAGACCAGTTTGTTTATCCATTCAGCCGTTGGTATACATTTGAGTTGTTTCTACTTTTGGGCTCTTATGAATAATGCTGCTGTGAACATATATGTGCAAGTTTTGTGTGACTATGTTTTCATTGTCTTGGATATATACTTAAGGGTGAAATTGCTGGGTCACATGTCACTCTATGTTTAATTGTTTGAGATGCTGCCAACACTGTTTTCCAAAGTGGCGGCACCATTTTACATTCCCACCAGCATTGCATGTGGTTCCAGTTTGTGCTTGTCCTCACCAACACTTGTTATTATCCTTCTTTTTGATGATAGCTGTACTAGTGGGCGTGAAGTCACATCTCACTGTGGTTCTGATGTGCATTTCCTGGGTGGCTCTTTGTTCTGTGTTACACAGAGCTCATTATCTATGCAGTGTTTTCTCATCGACCCTTTGCTTTCTGTGGACAGCATTCCAATCTTACTTTCACTTTCCTTAGTGCAGCGTTGCCATTGGGAGCTCACTATGGGCGGAGAGATGAGTGGAGCACTCTGGAAAGCTTAGCGAGAGCACCTGCGAATGGCCACTGATCAATAGGGATATGAACCCAGGCTGGAGTCTAGAACCATTAAGTTTTAACCATTACAGCTTTTGAGGGAGAGAGGAATTACTTATTGAAAGTGTCAGCCTGTCTTAGTTCTCTTAGTCAATGTTCAACTTCACCCTATGCTGAGGGTTAAATCATGGCGCAGGTTTTCCAGACTTTAAAGGTTTGATACTGTGGTCCAGGGTGTCCCTACTGAGTGATCTGTTCATGGAGCCCTGGAAATGCCTGCTTATTTCCTCACTGCCCACTCGAGCCCCGCTGCCTGCTGTTTGGCTGCCAGCCACCCCCTGAGAGGAGTTGGGGAAAACGGAATTAAGGAGGCATTGCTGGTACCAGGACAGGGGCATGTTCTTAAAAGCTTGGGAGCACCTGGAAGGCATGTAATTCTGCATTTCTTGAGCACCTGTGAAGAGTCAACACTGTGCTGAGC
Source organism: Lasiurus borealis (assembly GCA_004026805.1). Classification (NCBI taxonomy): domain Eukaryota; kingdom Metazoa; phylum Chordata; class Mammalia; order Chiroptera; family Vespertilionidae; genus Lasiurus; species Lasiurus borealis. The sequence continues at coordinate 17,140 of PVJN01020856.1, read as the reverse complement.
ACTATAAGCACATATGTACCATTCATCATGCATAGGGATATTCATGTATAGTTTCCAGTCATCACAATATACTTGTGACTTGAACCCTTTTTCTGCGAGTCAAGTGAGCTTGAGTGACTTGCCCAAGGGTACCAGGCTTCCTAGAGGCCCGTTTTCCCCAACCACCATCTGCCATAAAAATGTAGGTTAAGAGATTGGAAAGAGAAGCCACAGGCTGGGAGAAAATATTTGCAAACACATGGCTGATAAGAGACTTGTATCCAAAATATAAAAGAACCTCTTAAAACTCAACAATAATAAAACAAGCAATCCAATTAAAAAGTGGCCAAAAGATCTGAGCTGACATCTTCCTCCCTCTTCTCCTGCCCCCGTCACATTGCTGTTCACCTCTCCATTCTGCTGTAGACCACCTGGGCTACTTCTAGACAGCGCTGTCCTGAAGACATATGTGATCCCTCGATCCCAGGCATGTGTATCGTTAAAAAATTTTTTTGGACACCACATTAAAACAGGTAAAAAGAAAAAGAGGTGACATTAATTTTAATAATAAATGTTATGTAACTTAGTATATCCAAAGTATTATTTCAACACGGACACAATAGAATTATTAATGAGATTTAAAATTATTGTTTTTGATCTGAGTCTTCAAAATCTGGTGTGTGTTTGATACCCACCGAATATCTCAGTTTGGATCAGTTTAGTTTTGAGTGCTCAATAGCCAAATCGGGCCAGTAACTAGCAGGGATGGGGAACGTCTGGCCCGTGGGCCGTATGAGGCCCGCAGAATCTTTTGATCTGGCCCTGCCAAGGCATTAGGGGTGAGTTAATTAAATGTTTGACCAAATGTAGCAGGCTCAATTTGTATTGCTTGCGAATGATGTTATAAATGTCCAAATAGCCTGCAGCAGAAAAAATGGTTCCTTGACTGGCCAGTGTGGCTTAGCATCAACCTAGGAAACAAGAGATCACAGTTCGATTCCCTGTCAGGGTACATGCCCAGATCGTGGCTACATCCCTGGTGTGGAGGATGCAGGAGGCAGCTGATCGATGATGTTCCTGTCTCTATAGATGTTTCTATCTCTCTATCCCTCTTCTTTTCTCTCTCTAAAAATATCAATAAAATAAAAAACGGTTCCCCATCCCTGAGCTACTGTGTCAGACAGCAGGTTCTAGAACAGTGGTTCTCAACCTTTCTAATGCCGCGACCCTTTAATACAGTTCCTCATGTTGTGGTGACCCCCAACCATACTTCATAACTGTAATGTTGCTATTGTTATGAATTATAATGTAAATACCTGTGTTTTCCGATGGTCTTAGGCGACCCCTGTGAAAGTGTCATTCGACCACCAAAGGGGTCGAGACCCACAGGTTGAGAACCACTGTTCTAGAATATACCTCTTTCCTCTTTTTGCATTCACCTGCCACCTTGGTTACCTCCACATTCTTCCTTCTTCCCCAGGCAGCACAGGTGTTCTCTGAGTGGCCACTGCTTTGTTGACCATGATGGTGAATTATGGCTTGCTTCCTGTAGTCAGGTGGCTTTATTTTCCCACAGAGACTGGAAACGTGGAATGGTGCATGTCTGCTGGCTTTGCCGTCAGCTTGGGTGTCTGTTCTAGATTTAGGTGTGGCACCTGGTCCCGGGGCCTGAGCATCCACTTCCAGCTTATACAAATGACCGAGTAGTCCCAGTAGAACCTTCTGGAAACATGGCCTGTCCCCAGTAGCACTGATCAGCTTCAGTGCATGTCGAGACTTGGGTCTGCACTATGACCTACCTGGTAATCGATTGTCTGCTGATGTGTGGCACAGATTGGCAACTGGTCTTGCAAATTGTAATTGGAAGAAAATGAAGAGCTGGCAGGGGACAGGGCGGGTCAGGGAGGGGCAGGGTGTGGAAGGCCTCTCTGAGAAGGTGACATAGGCAGGGGCTGGGCCTCGGTCTCCTCCAGCACGCTGGGGATCGGACTGCCTGGCTCTGTGGCAGGGGACAGAAACTCAAGTAGACACTCTTGGTGCTTGCCCTGAGCTCTGTGGCAAACCTCTGCCAACACCTGCGACTGTACCTGAGGGCTCTTGGCCTCGGGGGCAGGGCAGTCCCAGAGAGTGAATGCCTTTGGAGGGGCCTCGGGACAGATGGGGAGCTGGTGGGTCGATACCCCAGTGCCCTCACTGGCTCCCAGAGTTCCTAGTGGTGTAACTCCCGTTTGTTCACCGGGGCAGTGGGCTTGGTGACACCTTGTGCTGCCTGCATTGCCCCCCACTCACTGCCCCGCCCCTTCTAGTGGTTCCTGGATAAATGTGCATCCTGGTCTCAGAGTCCGTTTCTGTGAGACAGACACACCTGGGCCCTGTGTCAGGAAGCACTTGAGCCAGAATTGGGCTGCTCCGAGGCTCCCTGCTTCTCTGTCTGTGTGCACACACTTGTTATTGGTGCCAAGACATACGCATGTGATTGTCTCCTCTCGCTGCTGCTGCTGCTGCTGCTGGGTCCATCTTCTCTGACACCTGTCCTCCAGAGAGAGTGTGTCTGATGGTCCAGTTGCCACCAGCCAGTGCACAAGCCTGGATTGGTTGACTAGTGTGGGGTCAGAAACCAGCTTCAGCCAAAAGGAGAATTGACTGGAACACGTGGCTGAGAAGAATGCTCCTTAGCTCACTGAGTCCAAGGAACCAGGGCCTGGGGGAGCGGAAGCAGGAGCTGCCCCACACTCTCTGCTCATCTTCCTGCCGCCTCTGCCTGCCCCTGTCCTGTCCTCTGGTCTGTGGAGCAGGTCTGTGGCATGAGCAGCCCGGCAAGAGTACCGTTTCTCGCAGTCTCCACAGCAGGTCTCATTATAGATGAAAATGACATCACCAAATGCACCCACTTGCTGAAATTTACTCATAACTCCTAGCTCAGTGGTTCTCAGCCTTCCTAATGCCGCAACCCTTTAATACAGTTCCTCGTGTTGTGGTGACAGCCACCCATAAAACCATTTTCCTTGCTACTTCATAATTGTAATTTTGCTAATGTTATGAATCATAATGTAAATATCTGTTTTCCAACGGTCTTAGGGGACCCCTGTGAAAGGGGTTGAGGCACACAGGTTGAGAACCACTGTCCTAGAGCAAATCTGGTGGCACTTTTGCAGGGAACAGTGAAAAGTTTGAGCTGTCCTCCAAGCACATTCCCAGCGGCTCGCTGCCTTCTGTGTCTGCTCTCAGGCTATTAACAAGTGTCCTTTTCCCAAACTGTTAACTGCTGCATTTCCCTCACTTTTGTTGGTGATTTTTTTGTTTAAAATGCACCCCCTCTCCATGCTATCCCATGATCCTAAGCACAAGAAGGCTGTGAGGTGCCTGCGGAGAAGAGAACGTGTATGAGAGGAGCTTTGTTCAGGCGCTAAGTCGTCTTGCTGCTGGCGGCGAGTGCTTGTTATTGAATTAACAGTCCTGATGAAACGAGGTGTCTTTACGCAGAAACACACACAGTTGAGGTTACGTGTTGATCAGGGGCTGAAATTGCTGTGACTGGAGGCTCGCAGGAACCTGCCTGTGTGTTTCCCTCAGGAGCATTTGTTCAGTGTTTGCCAATCCAGTGTCCCTGCTGACTTTGGAAGTGAGGGTTGGCTCTCTTTCAATCTGGGATCAGTCTCCAGCTCTGCTTTTGTCTGCCCACTTGGGCCAATGACGTGAATTCTAGAAGAATGGGGCCTGCAGAGGCCAGAGGATAGGTGGAGAGCATGCGTCTGGCCTCTTCCCTCAGCTTGAGAGAGCATCTCGTGGGCTGGAGCCGGCCATCCCGAGTTCAGATGCTCAGGGTTGGTGACCTAAGATGAGTTCCTTTTCCTCTCCATTTCTTAGTTTCTTCTCCTATATAAAACTAGAGGCCTGATGCATGAAATCATGCAAGGGGCTTGGTCCTTGCATTCACAGTGGCTGCCTCGGCCCTCACAGCCCTGGCTTCCTCCGAAGGTCGTCTGGCTGTCCTGTCTAATTAGCATATTATGCTTTTATTATCATAGATAGGGGGAAATATTACCCCGTTTATCAGATGGTTGTGAGGATTAAATGAGTTAGGATAGGGGTGATTAGAGGGATGCCTGGCACATAGTAACAGCTAAATGAATGGTGGTGGTTGCTGATTGTGATCGTAATGGTTTCTGTTATCTGTCGCTGCGTAACAAACTACCCTAACACATAGGGGCTTCACACTGCAACGTTTGTCACTTGGCCTGATTCTGAGAGAGTCCCTCTGCTGGTGGTCAGCCGTCCACCGGGGCTTTGGTTCTCCAAGCGCCTCCCATCCTCCAGTTGGTGAGCCCGGCTGCCTTACGTGGAGGCCTCAAAGAACATTCTGAGAGGCAGAAGCTGCAAGGCTTCTTCAAGTCTGGGCTCTGGAGCTCGCACAAGATCCCTCTGTCTCACCATGTTGGTGAAAGCGGTCAGAAAGCCAGCCCGGATTTCAAGAAGCGGGAAACAGACCCCTCTTCAGGGGGGTGGAGCTCTGAGATGCCATGGCAGTACTTCTCAATGTGCCACTGTGTCCTCGTCATCCGTCATCATCATCAACTTGAGGGTCAATCTCTACTCCTTCATAGAGGCACCGGAGTGGTTTTGAACACCCTTTATCGACTGTATTTTGTGGGATTACAATGTTAGTAAACACAGTTGGTCCAAGAGGATTTCTCAGATTGCACGTGCCCTTTAAGAAGACTCCAAACGTGTAGGTAAAATATCAGGATATGTGGCTACCCTTTTACGTAACAGCTTTATTGACGTTAGCACTCACTCCATGTTAGGGTTGGCCTAGGATGTGCACAATCCAGACAAGCTCCCTGTCCTCATGGAGAATACGGTCTGTTGTCCCTGTGCCTGGATGGAGAAATAAAGGGATTCAGTGAACCTTTGGTTGGAGAGCAAGAACTCAAAGGAGAAGTCCGGTTCTGGGGGGGAGGGGATAAGATAGAGAGACCGGGGTGTCATCCGCTCTGTGTTCCTCCCTCCCACGTGACCCGGGCCTAGTCACTTCCTCTCTGTGGGCCCACGTCCCCGGTCTGTGAAGTGAGGATTACAATACCGCGTCGGGTTGTTGAGAGGGAGCTGGTGTGCTAAGCTTTCACAACTGTTCTGATCGCTTCCATCCCCTGTGGCTTGGTTTCCTCCTCGGCGAGGGCCTCTCTGGCTCAGAGAATTTATGGTTTCAATCAGCTCTTCCCTCTCTCCTCCCTTCAGGGTTCGTCCCCATTAGTCTCTCTCATCCCACCACACTCTTCTCTTTGAGCATTGGTCAGACTTGTAATTACTGTTTCTGTGGGCAGCCGGTGCCTCCTGCCTTTCTCTCAGCCCTTGGAAGGGGGCTGTGTTTGTCCTCTCACTGTTCCTCCCCCTGCACGATGACTGGCACCCGCCAGGTACCCCATAAACATTGTCCGAGGGCTGAATGCTGTTCTTCCCCTGCCTGGGCCGCGGGGATACCCTTTGGCTGCAACGAAACGGAACTCTGGGGATCTGAGCTTCCGGAACCATCTCTCTGGCGAGACTGTGTTTCTGGGGCCCTCAGTGGCCTGGATAACTGCCAGACCAGAGCCAGCCACCGGGCACAACCATCGTCAGATGTGGCAAGCCTGGGAGATGGTTGGAATAGCTTTTATGAGGCTGTTCTTGTTCATGAGCCTCCATGGAAACGGAGGGCTGCCTAGCCCATCACCCTCGTGTTTAGATGGAGCATGAATCGGGGAGATTTGCTTCCTCTTCCATAAATTGGTGGGGACTCATAGAATTATTATTATTATTATTATTATTATTGGTACAGGACTCTTTGAATCAAAATTAAAAACAAATATAGCCTTTGAGTGAGAACTTGGGGTACAGTCAATACTATCATTTCATTTCATCATTCTAGCACCCTCTTATAGGCAGGTACAGATGAGGAAGCTGAGGCTCAGAAAGGTTCAGCAACTTGCCCAAGACCACACAGCCAGGGAGTGTGGTCTTCCTCTGCTCAGCATGATGATCGTGAGGTACATCCATGCTGTCTTAGCAGTCTATTCTCTTCTCCTGTGGAGTGGTATTCCATTGTCTGAGTACGCCTTCCTCTGTTTGCCTGTTCTCCTGATAGGTACCTCGGTTTTCCCTTCTATGAAATGGGAGAAGTCTTATCTATTTCATTGGATTGTTGTGAGGTCAGAGTTCCTGTGAGCGATGGGAAGAATGCCTGGCACATGGCAAGTGCTAGATGAACAGTGGTTGCTATGGATTCAAAACTAAAACCATTATTGTATCTATCGACATGTAACAAACTACCCCCAGAACGAAGTAGGAAACTTTGAAGGTGGTTTCAGTTTGGGGGTCTTTTGAATGATATGAATGAGCGAATGAAACCATAAGAAGGGGAGCTCACTGGTTCTTGCCTTTGTTGCAGCTCGGGGCTGTGTATCTTGGGGACAGGCCAGTAGCCAGCTGCCGCCTCTTCTAAGAGGGGCAGGTTTTGTTCTGAGGTTGGGGTGTTTGGTTTCGGGGCCTTTGATCTGCTCAGCGCTGGCCCTGCTTCTCACCCTGTGTCCTGCCTTGAGCCTGGCGTTCGTCTTGCTGGGCAGACCTTGCCTCATTCGAGCCTCAGGAAGTGGCCTCTGTAGAAAAAAACCCAACACACCCGACGGGTGGTGAGCTTTAGGCCAAGTGAGCAGATCACTGGAGCACAAAGCCCCAAAATAGGTTTTCTCTGCTACGTCGCCAAGCGAGTGGGGGCAGTGGCAAATGCTTTGCATAATTTCCTCGCCCAAAGCAGGGAATAACTTTTGGGGACCAAAATCAAAAAGATCCAAGGTTTTGTTTTGTTCCCTGAGAAGCACAGACTGAGCGCCAGACAGGCCTGGGTTTGAATTCCAGATCCACCATTTTGCACGCTATGTGATCTTGGGCAAGTTCCTTCACCTCTCTGAGCCGCCGTTTTCCAGTGTTAACTGGCGAAGATGAGACCAGACTCCGTGTGTATGTGTGCAAAGCACCTGGCACTGCTTGTGACACGTGGTGCGGTGCTGTAATTATGGAGTGTCTTTTTTCTCTTTATTTTGTTCTCTTTCCTTGTCCTAGAACTTTTGCCTCAGTTCACATTAGTTTACTAAGTGTGGCAGGCCAGAGAGGAGGGGTAAGTTTTGGCCTTTCCTTTAAGTAATGCACCCCAACACTGCAGATCACTGGACAGGAAGTGGCAAGGGAGGTGTCTGTGGTAGCCATGAGTAATACCCTCCTCCCCCAATATGTCCATGTCCTAATCCCGGGGACCTATAGATCTGCTCCCTTATGGGACACAGGGAAGCTATTAAGGACCTTGAGCTGGGGAGAGCATCCTGGAGGTCCATGTGGGTCCAGTGACATCACCAGGTCCTTATAAGAAAGAAGCAGGAGGGTCAGAGCGAGCAGAGGCGATGACATGATGGGAGCAGCAGTGATATCCTTTGAAGGTGGAGGGAGGGGCCAAGAGCCAAGGAGCGCAGAGGCCAGGCCACCAGGAGCTAAGAATGGTGTAGAAACTGATTCTCCCCAGAACCTCCAGTAGGACCCAACCCTGCTCACACTTTGATCAGCCTGAGGAGACTGACTGTGACCTGGAACGGAAAGATCTAACATTTTTGTTGCTTTAAGCACTTAGTTTGTGATAATTTGTTACAGCAGCAATAGGAAACTTATACAACATGCTATGCTTATTACGGTTTCACAGGAAGGCAGCTTCTCAGATGATGGCATTTTGTTCAGGGGTTGACCCTTCCGACTTGGATGGACGTCTGGTTGGCCTTCGGGACTTGAGGGGCTCTGGCTTCCCTGGGGCCTGGGCTTGGTGCCTCACTGTCTGTGACAAGGCGGCCACGAGCCCCTGTGGCCGGATTACTCTGCAGAGAGGCTTCTTCTCTTGCTGTCTCGAGCAGGAAGAGAAACGCGCAGTGTGCTCGCAGAGGTCAGGCTTCCTGTGTGCGGCCACCACATTGGGGTGCAGGTGGGGTGGGCATGCGGCTCACTGCCCGTGGGATTCCTGAAGCAAGCTCCTCCCCGTCTGGTTTAAAATTTTATTATTATTTTATATACACACACACCACATATACATGCATGTATATGTATGTATATGTGTTATATATATTATATTATATTATATTATATTATATTATATTATATTATATTATATTATATATTATACTATACTATATAATTGATTGAGAAGAAGGGAGAGAGGGGGAGAGAGAGAAACATCAATGATGAGAATCACTGATTGGCTGCCTCCCACCCGCCCCTACTGGGGATGGAGCCTGCAACCTGGGCATGTGCCCTTGACCGGAATCCAACCCAGGACCCTTCAGTCTGCAGACCAACACTCTATCCACTGAGTCCAACCAGCTAGGGCTGGTTTAATTTTTAAAACAATTATTTAATTGTGATTTGGCTCCAAATGGCCTTGGAGATGTGAGTGTTAGAGACCGCTGCTAGCCTCTGTGGAGAAGCAGGACCTGGGACTGCTGTTGGGACCCTGTTTGGACCCGTCTGGGGCCCTCTCTCCATGTTCCGCCTGAGCCACGTTTGTGAGGTAGGTGATGGGGGTTGGGCATGCAAATTCAGTAATAATTGTTCTAATTATGGAACAACGCTGGGGCTGAGAATGAAAAACATCACATGGCTAGGATCATGCTCCTCCCACTGGTTGCCGTCTGTGACCTCTGCCCTTTCCTGGCAGAGGTCACATTCCCTTTTCTTGAGGATGACTCCTGGGTGGGCAGGGCAGTGGACTCTGCAGATGCCCACGAACCTGGGAATTTGTGGTCTCAGCTGGCAGAAGGGGCTTTGCAGCTGTGATTAAGGGGCCTGAGAGGGGGAAATGATTGTGGATGATCTGGGTGGGCACCATGTCCTCACAGGGGTCTTTAAAAGATGGAAGAGGGAGGGTAGAGGGTCAGAGACACTGAAACATTCTGGCTTTGAAGATTGAGGAAGAGTCCACAAGCCAGGGGATGTGCTTAGCCTGTGGCTGAAAGGCAAGGAAACAAATCCTCCCTGGAATGCAGCCCACCCCCTGGCACGCCCCCTCCACCCCCCTGCCCCCCAACACCCTGGCTTTAGCCCAGTGAGACCCATTTTGGAATTCTGACCTGCAGAACTGTAAGATCATAAACTGGTGTTGTTTTAAGCCACTAAATTTGTGGTCATTTGTTCGAGCAGTAATAGGAAACTCATACACTTCCAAACATACATACGTTTGGCAAATGTTCATTGAACAGCAGCCATTACTAGACACTGCTGGGCGTCATGGTTTCCAAGGTGCATAAAGCAAGGTCCTGTCCCTCAGGGGTTCATGGCACAAGGGGGAGGTAGACATGAAGGTGACAATGCTGAGACAGTATGTGCAGGGTAGAGGAAGACATGGGATCGGGATGTTCCTCAGGAAAGTCATTGAGGGGAACTTTGAACTTGGGGTAGGAACGCTGGCAATGTCCAAGTGCCCCTAGTTTATCTTCACCTGGGCATCTAGTAAGGCCTTCCCATTCAGCCTGACCAAAATGGAACTTGTCACCAAAACTCTTGGGGTTTCCCCCTTGATAACCAACTTCTCCTTGCTTCCCATGAAGCAGGAGGCAGTAAGTGTTGTGGCCGAAAGGCTGGACCGGGAAGGTGAACTTCCTGTGTTCAAATCCCAGCTCTGCACTGAGGGGTGTGACATTGAGGTCGAGTTTCTTGATCTTAAGGGCCTCCATCTCTTCACTGATGGAATAGAAATAACTCTAGGACCGATAGTTTTAGAATAAAATGTGTTAATATATAAAAAGCACTTAGAATAACACAATACCTGGCAGTGGCAGTTGGTAGAGAAGCCACTAAATATCATAGGAGCAGCAGCCACTTACTGTGTCCTCTGAGTAGTTTTATTAACCTCAGTCCTTGACGCTTTATAAAGCCTCCTTATGCCTCTTGATGAGTCTGCCCATTTTACAGATGAGGAAACTGAGTCTCAAAAAGTCGCATGACTTTCCTAGCCGCTTAGCTGGAATAGCTCTGCCGTGTTTTTTTTTTTTTTTTCTAATATGTCTTTCATGGCAGCTTGAGACACTTTTGAGCAACTCTGGATCTGTCTGTCTGTTTTTATAGCAAGTTCTTCAATGTATCCATTTGGAAGTCTTGGATTTTACTGCTGGACATCTATCTACGGAACAGCCTCCCGCTTCCCCCGGACAACCGAGCAGATACTGAAACCAGGGCACTGCAGCCTCCTCAGTTCCCCTAAGGAATTGCCTGTGCTCCACATTTCCCATCACCATGCTTGTGGTGTATTTCCCTGTTGACCTGTGCGTGCCTGGTGGGACCCTCTCGGTCGGGTGCGTGGGAAGGTGCCTGGTAAACTCATGTCGACCGCAGTCATGCAGGCTCCAGGGGCTTGTAGAGCTCCGGCTGCTTCTGTGCAGTGGCAATTAGGTTTTCAGACCCAAGACTAGGACTTTGCTTTTACTCCTTTAAAACCCTCCCCTTTCTGTTCCAGATGTGTGATCAGAAACGCAGCTGCCTGTACGAGGCCAGGCAGGTGACCTAAGTGAGAGAAATGGGCTGGATCCTGGGGACAAGTGACAAGAAACAGGGAGTGCGGAGAGGGTGAGATGCCAGGTTTGGTGAGCACCGTGAGTGGGTTGAGGATCCACAGAATTGTGGCTGGAAATGCAGATTGTTACGTGAAACCCTCTCACTTTTAAAAAGTGTGGATTCCAGCAAATAAACGTGATTGATCTTGACCTGACAAAACTCTTCTGCCGTCAGATGTAGTTCCCAGGCCAACGATGTATGATCTGTTTTAGATTGTTGAGGACTTCCGTGATTCTTTTTTTTTTTTAATATATTTTATTGATTTTTCACAGAGGAAGGGAGAGAGATACAAAGTCAGAAACATCGATAAGAGAGAGACATCCATCAGCCGCCTCCTGCACGCCCCACAGTGGAGATGTGCCCGCAAGCAAGGTACATGCCCCCCACCAGAATCGAACCTGAGACTTTTCAGTCTGCAAGCCGACGCTCTATCCACTAAGCCAAACCCTTCTTGGCCCGTGATTCTTCTTGTGACATGGTGTCTCCTCCTTTGCTTCTGTCAGCCACAGTTTTGAATGGCGGGTCCTCGGGGCAGGCAGGGATTCTGGGAAGACCCTGGTGTGTGACTTTAGGCAAGTTATAAAACTCTTCCGAGACTCAGTTTCCTTATACCGAAACCGGCCCCTACAGTACCCACCTTCCAAAGCTGCGGCAAAGCTCTCCGATGGGAAACCCTTTTTCAGAGCGCCCGGGGAAGGGTGTGTTATGCGGAAGGTTTCAATAAATGAATTTCCTTCCCCTCAATTTGCATTCCTTCTCGTTTCCAGATCTTGGATTAGAAAGAAAGGAACCGAGAAAGGCCTGGGGCTCATTACTAGAGGCCTCTTTCCTGGGCCACCTCCCATGCCACCCAGCGCCCTGACACCTCCTCGCCGGTTTTGGTTTCTTGTTTGTTTGTTTGTATTGGACTGGTTTGGACTTTGCTTGGGCCTGGAGATGGACTGGGCAGCGGGGCATGGAGGGGAGAATGAGCACCGCAAGAGCACAGGCTCTGAGTCCTGGCAAGTGCCAAGGCCCTGTGGCCAGGGAGCGTTTGCTGTGTTTAAGGGGGGAAAAAGGCAAAAAGAACAGGATGTTGGGAGCAGAGTGGCTGGGAATGATGTCAGTGAACTTGTGGGCGTGCGGTCATTATAGAGACTCTGCATCAGTTTTCTCTTGTGTTTTTGAGCCTTTTTTTTTTTTTAAAGCAACATGTGAAATGTTCAGTACGATGAATAACTTTAAGAAAAATGTCATGTAACCATCACTCACATCCAGACCTAAACATCGCCAGCTCCCAGAAAGCCCCACATGCGTCCTCCAGGTCCTCCCGCCGCCCTCCCGGCTGCCTTTCACTTTCTTTATGACTTGACCGGCCGTGTATGCGGCGTTTGCCTCTGTCACTGAAAAACAGCTCAGGAAGCTTCTCCAGTTCAGCTGCTCACATAGTCCTTTTTACTGGTTGCCGAATAGCTCACATTGTGGCTGAACCACAGCTAATTCAGACATTCCTCCACCTTCAGTGTGTCTCTAGGTGTTTCATTTGTTGTTTAGCCACTGCAAACGTCGAGAAAAAGGGCCCCATTCTTGCTCTATTATTGCACAACAGATACCTGCTTACTCTAACAAACTCAAAGTGAAAAAAAGTTCCTTATCCTTCCTTCCCCAAATCCTGAACGTAACCAGTATTAACCATTTAGGGTGTTGTTGTTTTTTTTTTAACATCTCTATGTGTACACATATCCATATGTACACATACGCTTATGCACACAAATTTGTGTACAGTATTTTTTAAAAAATATATTTTATTCTTTTTTTTTTTTTTTTTTTTTTTTTTACAGAGAGGAAGGGAGAGGGATAGAGAGTCAGAAACATCGATGAGAGAGAAACATCGATCAGCTGCCTCCTGCACAACCCCCACTGGAGATGTGCCGCCACCAAGGTATGTGCCCTTGACCGGAATCGAACCTGGGACCTTTCAGTCCACAGGCTGACGCTCTATCCACTGAGCTAAACCGGTTTTGGCAATGAGTACAGTATTTTTTAAATTAAATTTGTTGGGGTGACATTGATCAATAAAACTATATAGGTTTCACGTACACATTTCTGTGATACATGATCTGCATCCTGCATTGTGTGTTTACCACCCAGAGTCGGATCTCCTTCCATCACCATATATTTGACCCCCTTCCCTCTGGTAACCACCGAACAAAACAAAAAGTAGGGGCACACATGCCTACTGTTCTGCAGCTGGCACTTCCTCTACTGACCCCTGGGATAGATTGCTTTCTTGTCTGTACACATGGGTCTGTTTTCACTTTTTGTCTTGTGTTCCAGATGGTGGCTGTCCTGTAGTTTATTTAACTGAAGTTCCCTCCAGGTAGACAGGCGTCGTTTCCAGTGTGCCCCTGCACCCCTGTGCCTGCATCCCTGTGCACCGGTGCTGACCCTTCTGCAGGATGGCTTCCTAGCAGAGGAACCCCTGAGTGTATACATCGAACCTTTCATAGACTCTGTCAGATTAACCCCTGAAGAGGATATTTTCCCATTGGTCTTAGGGAGAGCGCAAAGGATGGGGGGGAGATATACAGAAACAATGATATGAGAGGGACACATAGAATGTCCCTCTGGCATGCACCTCACGAGAATATCCAGCTTGCAACTGAGGTACGTGCCCTTGCCTGGAATTGAACACGGGACCCTTTAGTCCGAGGGCCGATGCTATGTCCACTGAGCCAAACTGGCAATCTTGGTTTTTAATGATGAGGGATCTACCTCAGCTCTGCCCTGCCTTTTTCTGATCTTGTGATTTTCATCTATTCATGAGCTTTTGTTTATTTTAATGAATACACGCTTGCATTTTTAAGTATGAAATATCTCAAAAATACATTACAGGGCATAGAATTTTATATAAACGACTAGAGGCCAATTGCACAAAGAGATTCATGCAATAGGCCTTCCTTCCCTTGGCTTCCAGCACTGGTTTTCCTCTGGTACCCAGGACTCAGGCCTTCCCTCAGGCCAGAGTCTGCCGTCTTCATCTTTGCTGCTTTGCTGCAGACTCCCAGCCTGAGTCTGCCATCTTCGCTGCAGACTGCCGTCTTTGCCTTTGCTGCAGATTCCAGAGTCTGCAGTCTTTATCTTCACTGTGGCTGTCATTTTTGTCCTCCTCATTTGCATATTCCTTCCTGATTGGCTGTTGGGTATAGTGGAGTGACGGTCAATTTTCATGTTTCTCTTTTATTAGTGTAGATACTTATGCACCCTGACCCAGCTTATCAACTGTTAGCATGACCATATCGATATGTTATCGATAATGGCTATGAAGCTCTCTGCCATTTCTCCGAAATAACTATTTCGTGAAGTTGGTGTGTACCCTTTCTTTTGTGTTTTATACTTTAAATATACGGGAATAGCCCTAACTGGTTTGGCTCAGTGGATAAAGCATTGGCCTACAACCTGAAGGATCCCAGGTTCGATTCTGGTCCAGGGCATGTATTTTGGTTGTGGGCACATCCCCAGTGGGGTGTGTGTAGGAGGCAGCTGATCAATGTTTCTCTCTCACTGATGTTTCTAACTCTCTATCCCTCTCCCTTCCTGTCTGAGAAAAAATTAATAAACTATGTTAATAAATAAAAATTAAAAGTAAATATACAGGAATAGCTGGACTCACCCTTTCCCATGATGATGGGTTTGTGTCTTTTGTTCAAGTCGTTACAGCTTGTCTACATTTTAAAACGTTTTACAACTTTTTATTACTCAGCAGTTTTTGAAAACAAACTTCTAACTTGGAAATGATTTTTGATTTAGAGGGGAATTGCAGAGAAGATCCCACAGGGTTCCCTCATACTCCTCCCCCGGGTCACCCCATCTTCCATCACAGGGTGCATGGGCCCAAACCAGAACGCTGGTGTTGGTGCAGTGACTGTTAACTAAGCTCCCAATTTTATTTGGGTTTTACCAGCTTTTCCACTCTTGTTCCAGGAAAACTCTTGTTTTGGCCCCAGACTATGTAGCCAGACAGATCTTTATAGTCGTTCAACTCCAGACTTCTCCTCTGTTAAATGGGAGTAAGAAGAAGAATATCATGGAGCCGTCATAAAACTCAAATGAGGAAATGCATGTCAAGCCTTCTGCAGCACCTGTCCACCCAGAACGCCATATTGCATGGAGTTGTTTTGATTTATTCACATCCGTCTATCTATCTTTCACACGTTGCACAGAGGGCCCATTGATGGCCAGCCCGTTTGCTCCCTCTTATGCTAGGCATTCACATTGATCTCTGCTCCGTGGCAGTGGTGGGTGCGCTGCAGTCAGCGGGGTGGGAGTTTTGGGCAGGTGTGTGCTGAGCGGTGGCATCTCCCGTGGGTTGGAGTGGACATTTCTAGGGTCCTGGGTGATTGCCAAATCGCTCGCCATCGATTTGCCTCTTGTCCAAGTCCCTGTTTTTGAGGAGCAGGGAGACAACTTCATACCTAAAGGCAACCTCGCCCACTAAGGGCTGCAGCAGACGCCAGAGGACCCTATAGGGAGCTGGTAACACAGTGGGTGACACAGTGCCCATCCACTCATTGGGCAAAGGTGAGAGAAGGGACTTTAGGCAGGTGCAGAGACAGGTGCAGTGGCTGGATGTCTGGAGGTGTGATCAGAGTGTGTAGGCAGGAGAGGCAAGGCAGGCCGGCCATCATCAGGGGCTGTGTAGCTCCAGGGAGCACAGATGTGTGTCCAGCCAGTGGCTTCTTGCTCCTCCTAGAACATACCATGCCCTTCTCCCTCTCTGGGCTTTGCACTTGGTGCTGGCTCTTCTTGGACTCTTCCTCTCACACGTCCGCATCCATCTGCCCTCACTTCTTTCAAGCCGCAGCTTCTCGGGTACCTCCTCCAGGAGGGTTCCCAGATCACACGTGCTACCAGAGCTGCTCCCCCTGTCCTGTCGCCCCCATGCCTCCCTCTGCTTTGGTTCAATTCTTACAGCACTTCCACCACCAGAGGGAACACCTATCGATTTGTTTATCAGTCCAACCCCCTTAATTCCCGTGGGACAGGGTTGGGTCTATTCGGTTCACTGCATGTCCCCAGCTCCCCCACATGTACCAGGCACAGGGCCCTCAGCAAGTCTCTGGTGATTGAATGGGTGGATGGGCATTGCCATTACCGGGATGATCTGTGGAAAGTGCTAGCAGTGCTTAGCATGAGCTCTGGGCCATGCATGTTGCTAAACTCCTTGGTTGTGTCTCCATCTGACTGGCGAAATGGAAGCCAGGGGGTCAGGGGTGGCCACACCAATGGGGCTGGGCTGTGGACCCCTGTGGAGCCAGCTGGATCCCTGGCAAATGCTGGGAAAGGAGTAGGCAGCTTGTGGGCTTTGGCCCCAGACTATGGAGCCAGACTCAGATCTTGTGCAAGGGGTGCTTGGGAGGGACCTGCCTGCGCCAGACCCCTTGGGGGACCCTCTTGCCCCAATTCTGCCTTCTCCGAGAGGGAAGGAAGATTCTTACCTTCTAGCTGGCTGTAACAGGAACTGCCACCCCCCGCCCCTAGTTTGCAAAACTCTGAGCCTGGTGGGGAAATGCAGGGCTGGCTTGCTAACCACAGCGAAGACTCATTTGCAAAGGCAAAGCAGGGGCCGCGGGCCCTTCTCTGCCCCCAGCGGAGGGACTGGCTTCCGCAGGCCTTGCCTCGCTGGAACCCATCACCCCAGGGCTGGGGAGCTTGGAGGCAGCTACCGCTGTGGGCTTTATAGTCGTTCAACTTCAGACTTCTCCTCCCTTACATGGGAGTAAGAAGAAGAATATCGTGGAGCCATCATAAAACTCAAAATGAGGAACTGCATGTCAAGCCTCCTGCAGCACCTGTCCTTGTGACTACGTGGGGGACATTGGCCGTCACAGTCATGGTGGTTGTAGGCCTTGTCAGCTTCCCTCCCCTGGCCTCTCCTCCACACAGTAGCTGATTTACAGGAGTTATCCTCAGGTTAAGCGACAGGCGAAAAAGCAATGAATAGCTCCTAATGCTTGCTCTTCTTTTCCTTTTCTTTTCTTTCTTTTTTTTTTTTAGAAGAAGAATTTGCCATTTTAGTGAAACTTCGGTGAACAGTCTGAGATGGAGCTGACTGAGAGCAGAGTGAGGGCCAGACCCCGTTCCTACAAAGCTAGGAGTGAGACAGAGGCCGGCTGGCCTGCCTTGTCTGGTGCTGGGGACTGTGGTGCCCCACTAGCTGTCAGGGAGCAGGGCAAGTGCCAGGATGGGAGGGTGGTCGTGTGCCAGAGGGCCGGGCCTGCCCAGCAGGGACTGTTTGAAGGCTCCTGGTGTGCCCAACCCTCTGGGTGCTGGGCTGCAGCATTAACAAGGGGAGTGAGTAATCACCGTCAGTCAGTGCGATGGCAGCCAGGAAAGGGGAAGTGGAGAGAGGAAGGGAAGCCCTGCCTGACCGGGGCGGGGCGTTTGAGCGGGGCCTGGAGCTGAGGTGAATGCTCTTTCCTGCCCTTGGACTCCTCCTTCCCTGCAGGGGGACTTGCAGAGTGAGGGCACTGCCTTTGGGGTTTAAAGACCCGTGAAAGCC
>PVJN01020855.1:0-35415 GCA_004026805.1 Lasiurus borealis | reverse complement strand
CCCTCACAACTGTCCTCACCTGCAGGCCTGGTTCCCCAACTGCCCTCCCCTGGTGGCCTGGTTCTCCCCAACTGCTCTTTTATGCAGGTCTGGTTCCCCCCAACTACCCTCTTATGCAGGCTTGGTTCCCTCCAACTGCCCTTCTCTGCAGGCCTGTTCCTCCCCAACTTCCTTCCTCTGCAGGCCCAGTTACCCCTAATTGCCCTCCCCTGTGGCCTGGTCACTCCTAACTGTGCTTCCTTGTTTGGCCTAGTTCCCCCTAACTGCCCTCCCTTTCTGGCCATGGCCCACACAACTGCCCTCCCATGCAGGCATGGTTGCCCCCAACTGCCTTCCCCTTCTGGCTCAGTCACTGCTAACTGCCATCCCCTGCAGGCCAGAGTCCCCTTCAACTGTCCTCCCTTGAAGGCCTGGTCATCTCTAACTATCCTGACCTGTAGACATGGTCGCCCCCAACTATCCTCCCCTGCTGGCTCAGTCATCCCTAACTGCCCTCCCTTGGCAGCCTGGTTGTCCCTAACTGTCCTCCCCCACTGATTCAGTCACTTCTGTCTTCCTGTGAAAGCATGTTTGCCCCCAACTTTTATCCCCTGCTGGCCCAGTCACTCCTAACTGCCCTCCCCTGAGGTCCTGGGTATCCCCAAATGTCCTCCCCTGAAGGTCTGGCCATCCCTAACTACCCTCCCTTGCAGGCCTGGTCCCTCCCAACAGCGTCTACTGCTAAGCATCTTGTGGCGGCCATCTGTGTCCACATGGGGTAGCTATCTTTGACACACGGGGGCGGCCATCTTGTGTGTTGTAGTGACAGTCAATTTGCATATTACTCCTTTTTTTTTTTTAGATAGGATGATTCAACCAATCATGACTGTTATAAAATCCTAATAAAGCAGACCAGAGCTCAGTTGAGTTTCCTAGTTGGTGAACATATCGATGTGCTAGGAAAATGTTGCCTCTTGATACCATGGGAGAAGACATGGAAACTTTTGGGACTTGTAAGAATTCCCCTATGGGTCTTTTCTTTGGGCTGGTTTCTGATTTGTTTCCTTATAATAAAACTATAATTTACTAGTAAGAGCAGTGTTTTAGGAGCTATCTGAGTTGTTCTATTGCATTATTAAATATAAGGTGGTAGCCCCAAACTTGTGGCTGGTATAACAAGACTCCTTGTGTAAGTCTGTGCCCTGAACCTATGAAATTGATGCTAAATCTACTAGATAGCATCAGAATTGCATTGCAGATGGGGATAGTTTTTCCTAATCCTGCAAGTGTGATAAGTGTTCTTCGTATCCCTTAATTCCAATTCAAGACCTCTTTCAATACCTCCTCCATTAAAACAAACACATATTCACCAAAACCTGTTTGGCTCAGTGGATAGAGCATTGGCTTGAGGACTGAAGGGTCCCAGGTTCGATTCTGGTCAGGGGCATGTAACGTGGCTGTGGGCACATCCCCAGTAGAGGGCGTGAAGGAGGCGGCTGATGGATGTCTCTTTCTCATTGATGTTTCTAACTCTCCATCCATCTTCCTTCCTCTCCGTGAAAAATCAATAAAATATTTAAAAAATACACATACATATTGGTTATCAGGATGTAAAAATTAGTATACTTTACTGTCACCATGATCCTTTGGTTATTCTCTGTCATTTCCTAGCGATTTTTAGCTCCTGACTAACTGTCACACTCTCTAGTACTTAATTTTTTACTTTAATACTATGAAAATTGTCAATCTTTGCAATGTTCTCTGAGTTCATTGAATGGCTCTCCTCCATCTATATTGTTACAATATAGTTCCTTCCCCTAGACATCTAACAGTATAGCCATATGCTAAACTTTGTCATAATAGGAACCTTAACTCCTTTCTAATCTCAGACTCATGCATGTACTCCATTTTATGGCCCCAATCTCTTATTTTTATAGTTCACCTTTTTGATGCCCAAACTTAAATATTCCTTTGAAACCACTAAAACATAAAATACTGCCCAAATTTTTACTATATTTCTTATTACATTCACACTTCTATTATCTTCACTTCAATGCCTCTTGCCCATTCACATTCTTATTTGATAACCATATTTTGTATTTTACCAAGAAAATCTAGGCAAGTATCCTATTTTGCTACTTTCAAAATGAGTCATAAAAAGGTTAAATAAGTTTCTATGGTAAACAGAGCTTAACTTGAGTGCATTACTTTTAATATTGTGTTAACCCACTCCTGCCACTATAATGCTGCATAACAAATCACCCCAAAATGGGTTATTTTCTAAAAGTGGTTATTTTTAATGTTCCTGTGCCTAGATTTACTAAAATTAAGCTAATCTAGAATAGGTTTGAATCAACAACTCTGGCTCATAATAGTTTGGTTCAGTTTTATCCTACAGTGCTGGTTCTAGGTTTTGGATTTTTCTTTTGGTATTCATATATTTTGCTCTTTAGAAATAGAGATAAAACCACATTTTTAGATGAGAAAACCCAGGAATAATAAATAATCCTCAATTTTTTTCTCAGGTTACAGGGAAAATATGTTCTCAGGTAAGAATTCTCAAAATTCTGATTCTTAGCCTAGCTGTCTTGTGAATTAGGTAACATTTATCATCTTTGAGTATTACGTTACTACTAGTGGCCTAGTGCATGAAATTCATGCACTGGGCAGGGTAAGGGAGTTCCCTCAGCCTAGCCTGCACCCTCTCCAATCAGGGACCCGTTGGGGGATGTACAACCCCCAGTTTGGGACCCATCCGTCAAAACCTCCACCTCCAAGGCAGCCATTGGCTCCTTGCACTTCACCCAGATTTGTTTCTGATTGGTCAGTTTCTATGCCAGTCAGCATCTCCAGGCCTATCAACGGGCCTGATCAGAGAGGCAGGGCTGATCAGTAGCCCCAGCAGAGGCCAGGAGATGCTGAAAGAAAGAGAGGCACAGCTGCTGGCCTTGAAAGAGAAAAGCAAATGCTGATCAACAGCTTCCATGGAAGATAAAGATCAGACCCTACTTCTCTCTTTGGAATTGATTCACAGACCCCTCAGCAGTCAGTGCTGGGTCACCATGGCAACACAGCACTGACTTATGGTGGGTTGAGCCTTTGGTCATTTTGGATATTACAGACCATGGGATTTTATATATTAGTACTGGTTCACAGGCTAGCTGAAACAAAACAACCAAAAAGCAGTGATATATTTGGTGGTACTTCTGAAACTGTACTTCGTCAACTCCTATCCTTACAAATGTTTCCTCATGAAGCCAAAAAAAAAAAAATAGGTGTTTTCATAAAAAGATGATTTCATCTTTCCCCTGCCATGACAGAGATGGTAAAAGGTGGTGAGTAGATAATCTGATTACCTACTATTGATGGTGAGGCAGGGGTTAAATTTTTATGACACAACTTGAGTTTTTAACTGAAAGGTCAGTGAGTAATATTCACTCTGTCCATCAGACAACACATCACATAAAACCATGGCCAGAGTCCACTTAAAATATACTCCTTCCTTTCTCTTGGTCTTTGTTTTGGGATTAGTGGATAATGAGTACAGCAAAATAGGTCATATAGTCTTAACCTTGTGAGATATAGCTCATAATACTGAAATGTCATGGCTGGGAGGAAAATGGTGATCATCATTTTCTCATCCTGATATATTTCCCACATCATAACTCATGGTAGTTCATTAAAGATCAAATGTGAAATAGAGTAATAAGACTATATTGACAAGCACAGTAATAAAATCAGAATATATCCTATATAATAAAAGGCTAATATGCAAATCGACTGAACGGCAGAATGACTGGTCACTATGATGCGCACTGATCATCAGGGGGCAGACGCTCAATGCAGAAGCTGCCCCCTGGTGGGCAGTGTGCTTCCACAGGGGGAGCGCTCCTCAGCCAAAAGCTGGTTCCTGGCTAGCCAGTGTAGCAGCAGTGGTGGTGATGGCAGAAGCCTCTCCTGCTCCTACTGCTGCCTTAAGGATGTCTGACTAATGGTTTAAGCCTACTTCCGGTGCCATTCCCCACACTGTTCCCCTGGGGGAGCGGGTCTAAGCTGTTAATTGGACACCCCCCGAGGATTCCCAGGCTGCCAGAGGAATGCCTGACTAACTGCCAGCTTAGACCTGATCCTTGAGGGAGTGGGCCTAAGCCAACAAGTGGACATTCCTTGAGGGATCCCAGACTGTGAGAGGGTGCAGGCTGGGCTGAGGGACCGACCTCCCCGACCCTGAGTGCAAAAAATATTTGTGCACTTGGCCTCTAGTGTAATATGTTAGAGATTGGGTCTTGTATAATTAAAGTGAAAGGAATTCTACATTTGGTTATATCAATATTTATCATGAAGGTACTTAAAATGTACACTAATTACAAACATAGAAGGAAAAAGATGATATGAAAATGTTTACAATATAAGCTATTATTAACTGAAATAATGGTGGTAAGGGACATCTCCTATTCCTGATCTCTATAAGGTAAATTATAGGTTTTAAGTGATATATATGTAAACATGAAGATATATGAGCCAAACAAGGAGAGTCTTTAAAACTAAGAAGAGCTGTATGGCTTAGTTTGTTGCAGCATGATACCATACACCAAAGAGTTGCCAGTTCAATTCCTGGTCAGGGGACAAACATAGGTTATCCCCTGATGGTCAGTGCACTTCATAGTGACCAGTCATTCTGCCATTCAGTCAATTTGCATATTAGAACGCAGGTGGGGGTGTTTTCAGGAGGGGACTGATCAATTTTGCTCTGCACCCTGACTCTTCTTCCCCCTGTCTCTAAAATCAGTAAAAAAAAAACAAAAAACATATGATTAGGTCAGGAGAAGGAGGAGGGAAGAGGAAGAAGAAGTAGAAGCTGAAACAAAACCAGTCCAACCAATTCTTTTGATATTTAGCTTTTAAAAAACATTCCAAAATTACCTGTGATATCAGAGATCTATGAGTTTATTTTGTTGCCATACATAAATGTATTAACTTAGAATGTCCTTATATAAAATTTTGATAAATGTCCATATAAAATACCAGTAGAGAGGTGTATTTTAAATTTCTGGTAACATCTATGTACTTTTCATTCATTCATTCATTTAGACACTCATAAAAATATTAGTCAGTACTATATGTCAGACATATGGTATGACATATAGGTTTAGTGACTTGTAAACCTCTTAGTAAGGCAAACTATATGATTGTGTTATTATTATCCATGATTCCAAAAATCTCTCTTCTAAGTAAATAATGAAAGATAAAATAAAAATATAGTATTTTTGTTTTGTTTTGTTTCTTTGGGGACTAAAACTGCATTATATACTTAAATGAATTAGTTGGACAAACTAGCCAGAAGGGAACCTCAGTAAAATTTACAACATCTATTCAAGTTTGAGGCTGAATTCCTTTGACTTTTACACTTAAAATAATGTTGCATTTTTATAGGGAGAGAATAACCTTTCCATTCCACTTCCTCTCATCATCAATGTGTGAGAAACATTCCTTCTTACCTCTTAATTTTACAGTAGACACTCATGTGCTATGAGCATGCATAGACAATTACTAACAAATACAGTGAAATTAAATTCCTTCCCTCTCATTAGAAATATAATAAATAACAACAGTATAAAAACATATAAAAAATAATTCCAAGAAGACACATTTTCAGAGTTGATTCAAGTAGAGAAAATATATTTTAGGTTAAATGGTAGACATTAATTGGGTTGCTCAGTTGTTTGGAGTGCCATCTGGTTCACCAAAAGGTTACAGGTTCCATTCCTACTCAGGGCACATACGTAGGTTATGGATTTGATCCTTGGTAGGGAGGTGAAGCATTCAGGAGGCAACTGATTGATGTTTCTCACATCTATGTTTCCCACTCTCTCTCTCCCATCCTTCCTCTCTAAAATCAATAAAAAATATCTTTGAGTAAGGATTTTTAAAAAATGGTATAAATTTTTACCAAATCATGTCAGATGAAGAGGGAAGCTTTTGATGATAGAAAATACGTGTTTTATGGTGCTAGCTTATCACCATTTTGATATAAAGTCAAGAATGTCACGTACTTTTTTAGGGAGAAGCTAAATGTTAAAATTTATTATTAACACAAGATTTCATATTATATTACTTAAACTTTACCTCAAAAGTACAGCATTAGGCCAAAACCGTTTTTGGCTCAGTGGACAGAGCATCGGCCTGCAGACTGAAAGGTCCAGGGTTCGAATCCGGTCAAGGACATGTACCTTGGTTGCGGGCACATCCCCAGTCGGGGGCATGCAGGAGGCAGCTGATCGATGTCTCTCTCTCATTGATGTTTCTAACTCTATGTCCCTCTCCCTTCCGCTCGTGAAAAAAAAAAAAAAAAGTACAGCATTAGGAAATTACTTTTATTTTTTTAATTTTTATTGATTTTTTACAGAGAGGAAGGGAGAGGGATAGAGAGTTAGAAACATCGATGGGAGAGAAACATTGACCAGCAGCCTCCTGCACACTTCCCAATGGAGATGTGCCTGCAACCAACGTACATGCCCCCGACTGGAATCGAACCTGGGACCCTTCAATCTGCAGGCCGATACTCTATCCAAGGAGTCAAACCGGTTTCGGCAGAAAATTACTTTTCTATAACACAGGACTGGCAAAATGAATTTTCTTTCTCTTCTATGCTATCATAGAATGTTTTTTATTCTCTCTTTCTATTGAGACTTTCTGGTAGCATATCTCATTTAATTGGTGTTTCCTACATTTCTCAATGAAGAAAGAGTTCAGTAGGCTAGGTACAATTCCCTGTCTCTATCCTCAATTCTGTGGCCAGTCACCAAGTATTTCAGTAACTTCAGAATAGTATGAGGAACACGACAAAGCCTGCTGATATTTTTACCCTTACAGCTCATTGCAACATTTCCTTCCACAGAGATTCTTTGCTTGATGGATATGACTTGACACAAGCAAGACATGGAAAGAGACTTGGGGATTTTCCTAAAGAGATTATTGACTGAAAAAGAAATTCAAGATGCATTTAATGTTGACATGAATGAAGGTTATGAGACAATAACTGCACTAAAACTGCTGAGATGGCTTTTTCTCAGCTGATATTTTATATTTACCTTCAAAAGTATGGGAAAGTTGCATAATATTTTTTATCAAGGTGTATAATCAGAATATTCTGAATGTTGTGAATGATTTTGGAATTCTACATATCAAAATAAAGATTAAATCTTTCTAATTCATGAGAAAAATGGAGTATGCATTTGACTACATATAATTTTCTGGTTCAAAGATATAAATCCATGTTCACATTGATAAAATAGTGATATTCCTGAAAATTTTGCAACATAATCCAAAAAAACACTTAGACATTGTTTTAGTTACATATATGCCTGTGCATTTTTCTATATCATTTATTTTTTTAACTAGCATACATGCTCAGAAGCACAAATACAACTTACCAATTAATAACACACTGCCCTTGTTATTCAATAGAGACAAGAGAAACTAGGAAAAAAAATATCATCATGATTATTTTTGCCCAAGACAACCATATGGATGATTTACCTCCCATGAACAAACTGTGAAATAATAATGAGCTAAATTTCCCTTTACACACACTAGAAATGCTGACCTAGTTAAGTAGGAAAGGGGGGTTATGGTATTCAGCATACAAATTGCTGAAAAAAATAATTAGTGCTTTCTTCTTTCCTTCTCACCTTCTGTCTTTTTCTCTCTTTAACTTTCTTTTTCTCTCCCTTATTTGACTTCCTATCTCCAGAAATACCCATGTTAATTGAGAAAGTGTATTGAATGTATATTTGGATGGTTGTATTTTTTTCTTTCACTTACAAGAAATTAACACTGGGAAAATAAGTGCAGATCTCTTTGTCAATTTTGCATTCATATGCAAATGCTATTTGTATGTAATATATAACATTAACCATATAATAGAACTAGTAATCTAATTTCAGGGTTATAAAAATGTTCCTAAAATTAAAGCAACTATACATTCTATATAATAAAAAGCTAGTATGCAAATTGTCCCCTCAACTGGGAGTTTGACCAGAGGGTGAGGCCAGCGAGCTAATCTCTAGAGTCGCCTGGCCCAATCTGCCCTGATCTGGGCAGGCTAGCTGGACGCCACCCATGCAGGAATTCGTGCACAGGTCGTCTAGTAATAGAAATAATAGTTAACTTTACTGAGTAATTTGCTAAGTTGTATATCTGCATTATCTATTTTAATGTACAAAAATCTCTACTATTCTTTTTGTTACTACAGATTAGCCTATGGAAGCTTAGAGAGGTTTTGTCCAAAGTCACAAAAACTAGAAAATATCAGAGCTAGTGTATAAACCCTACAGTCTGTTTTAAAGTACTCTCTTAGACATTACACATACTTACCATTCAGGTATTACAGAACATATATTGTGAGAAGGGTTTAAAAAATAATGTCCAAGTGAAGTCTTGCAGTAATTTATGTTAGTGTTTTCTTAAACATTGAAACATTCAAAACTATGATTAGTTATACACTATTTGATACTTCTTTGTAATTAAAATCCTTTTAAAGCAATCAAATAGAAACCTCCATATTCTGTCATCACAGACATCATCCTGATTTTCTATTGTTAAATTCTATATTTGGAATCACTGGAAATTATGGCTTTTTTGTTCATCAGAATATATAATTAAAGCAAGTGTTCCCCAAAATATTAAAGACCATAATTATACATGCTAAAGAATGCAAGGATTATGAAAATGGCCAAAGGTGTCCCATGATGAATGTCTATCATTTTGTGCAGGATTTTTCAGTCTCATAATCACTCTTCTTCTTACCAATGAGATCACTTAAGCCCTGTTTGAAAGTCCTGTTCTAATGCTTTTTCTAGATCTGGTCCTGAACTTAAAATATTATTTCTAAAATTTTAACATTTGCCATATTGGATAATCTTTATTATTTTTTAAAAAATATTTTTATTTATTTTCAGAGAGGAAGGGAGAGGGAGATACAAACAACAATGATGAGAGAGAATCACTGGCTGGCTGCCTCCTGTACACCCCAAACTGGGATCAAGCCCACAATTCAGGCATGTGCCCTGACCAAAAATTGAACCCTAATGTCCTGGTTCATAGATCAACACTTAACCACTGAGCCAGGCTGGCTGAGTAAGACTACTCCTTATTTTATTTTTATGAAACACTTATAAATATCATTAAAGATCCCTCATTCTACTATCCTATTATTTCTCTCCCAACATACTGGTAAGCATTTTTATATTTTTATTTTTTGTATTTTTAACATTTTTATACATATATGTATTACTCTATAATATATATTGGATAGTATAAGTAAACATAAAAATTATTGGGCCTACATATTTTGTTACAAGTTACCTAGCACAGTCAATATTACATTTCTGGAATTGATAATGTTTATATATTTAATTTAAATTCATTTGTTTTTGTTTCAGATCATTGTGTTGAAACATGTTAGGTGGAAGCCACCTAAATGTCCATTGGTGAATGAATAAATAAAGAAAATGTGGTAAGTACATACAAGGCAATATAATTCAGCCTTAAAAAAGGAAATCCTGTCAAAACTGGTCTTGCTCAGTGGATAGAGCCTTGGCCTGGGGGCGGAAAGGTTCCAGGTTCTATTTTGGTCAAGGGCACATACCTTGGTTGCAGGCTCATCCCCAGTAGGGGGTGTGCAGGAGGCAGCTGGTCAATGTTTCTCTCTCATAGATGTTTCTAACTCTGTATCCCTCTCCCTTCCTCCCTGTAAAAAATCAATAAATAATAAAAAAAGGAAATTCTACTATCATGACAATGTGGATGATACTATAGGACATGTTGCTAAGTGAAATAAGCCAGACATTAAAGAAAAAATATTATATGATTTTACTTATATGATGAATATAAAATAATCAAATTTGTAGAAGCAGAGTGTGATAGTGGGTGCCATGGACTGGAAAGAGGGGGAACTGAGGGTATTAATCAACTGTGTGCAGAGTTTCTATTATATAACACTAGAGGTCCGGTGCACAAAATTTGTGCACAGGGGGGGGGACTGGTTCCCTCAGCCCAGCCTGCCCCCTCTCCCATACTAGGAGCCCTCATAGGAAGTCCTACTGAGGTAACCAGGTTGATCTAGGGAAGGCACCAGCCCCATCACCCTGCTGCTGCAGCCACTGCCAGTCACCACAGCCATCAAGATATATTCATCACACGGACTCCAGTCCCTTCACCATGAAAAAGTGACAACTTTATTTAGGCATTTTCAAGATATGTCTTTCATAGGATATGCCATTTCTTTCTTTATAATTTTTTTTATCCTCACCTGTGGATGTGTTTCCATTGATTTTTAGAGAATGTGGAAGAGAAGGGAAAGACAGAAAGAAACATCAAAGTGAGAGGAACACTTTAATTGGTTGTCTCCTGAATGAGCCCTGATATGGGCCCCAGCCACTGAGGAACCTGCACTTGATCATAATTGAACAGGACCCTGTGGTAGGCAAGCCTAGGCATTATCCACTGAGCCAAACTGGCTAGGGCAGGATATGACATTTCTTAGTCCTCCAGCAGGGGACCTTCCTTTTTTTTTCTCCAGGGGTGTGGTGGAAAAACTCTAGATCACCTTTGTGGATTCTTATACCCAACTTACCAGTGGCATACAGGGAACTTAGCCAATGAGTGGTCAGAAAAGGTATTTCCTCTGGAGTTCATACCAATTGCCTCCAATCTCTGGCTCTGCCCCTGCCAAGGTCTAAAGCCATAAGGCCTGAGCAGCCCCCCCGTACCCCCCCCCCAGCTCCTTCCGATCACCTGGCTCTGCCCCTGCCCAGGTCCCAAGCTTCTGGCATGGACAGGGAACTCTCACCTCCTTCTAATCGCCTGATCACCAGTTTCCTAAGCTGCAGTCTGGATCAGTGGGTCAATAGGGATGGTGTGGGCAGAGAGCAGCCTGCCCCACCCCTAATTGTGCCATGGCCACTGGTGGCCTCCCTTTTAAAACCAAAAACTGAACTGAAATCACCTAAAGAGTTAAAGTTTCAGTGATCTGCAACTGTTTGTATTGTGGAAGATTATTTTTTATCTTGTAAAAACATTTTTCTGTTTAATATATATATTTTTAAACATGTCATTAGTGATTGAATTCTACTTTGCCATCCAAATGGACTTGAATATTTCAAAAACAGGTAAATATTGTAAAGTGCCTATTGTTGGTTTCTGCTGGCTCATGTGGACAGACATGTACAGGGAGAATTAAATTATTTTAACACATACAAAAAAGAAAAAAAAAAAGGCAACCCAAGCAGGCCTATCTGGGGACAGTTCTGTTCAGCCCTGCCACAAATCTCCTTGAGCTGCAGCCCCCACGTGGACAATCAGAGGATGGCACCAGCCCCCATTGCTCAAATGCTGCTGGCTCCCGCCAGCCCTCCCCCCATCCCATCACAATCCCCTCCCTCTGCCCATTGGCATGTGCCTTGGCTGTGCTGGTGACATCTGTTCTCCAGTCCTGCCCACCACTGACTTGTTGTTCTGGCACTGGGTCGATTTGCATATTACAATTTTATTATATAAGATTGCTTTACTTGGAGGAAGATCTATCCACTCAAATGAGCTCTAAAAGCAGTGTTTTTCAAAGTATGGTCCTATATTTTAACAGGCAACCCTGATGAGTGTTATGCATTGTATTATTTGAAAGGATCTCTTCTGAAGTATGACAGTTCAGTAAAGAGACAGTGGCTCATTAAAATTATGTCTCTGACCCGGCCAATGTGGCTCAGTAGTTGAGAGTCAACCTATGAACCAGGAGGTCATTATTTGATTCCTGGTCTGGGCACATGCCTGGGCTGAAGGCTCAATCCCCAGTGTGGGGCATGCAGAAGGTAGACAACCAATGATTTTCCCTCATCATTGATGTTTCTATCTCTTCCTCTCCCTTCCTCTATGAAATCAATAAAAATTCATTTAAAATAAAATAATGCCTCTGGCATGACCACATTCAGTATCTGATTTTTGTTGTTAAAAATTGAGCACCCAATATCTCTTTATCAATCTATATAGGCTGATAATGTTTCCACATATTAAAATTTTCCATACTCACAGAGCATTGAATGACTTAGATAAGTATTTTTAAGAGATCATGTAGGGAAGCCAATTTAGGTGATAGGAATGTATAGTAGATAGATAATATCCCAGGTTAGGAGAAAAGATGGCACATTAACCTTACATGGTGGTGGATGAAGGTAAAAATCAAACGTTGCAGCAAAGAAAGAGCACTACACACACACACACACACACACACACACACACACACACACACACATATATATATATATATATATATATATCTGTCTTTTGTCCTAATTGTTTGGCTATTGCTGAACTAAGCAAGCTCCCTTACACTGTTTCTTTTCCTTGATAATGTCTCCCAATTATTAGAATCACCCATTCAAAGAAGTTGCCCAAACTGGAAAGTCTGGGCTAATGCCATTTGCTTTGTTTGCTTTCATCTCCGTGTAATCAGCCAAATAGTTCTCTCAGGTTTCCTCATAAATATGTCTCTGATCCACTGTCTCTGTCTAGTCCTAGCTCATAACACCCATCTCTCTTTTTCTGCAGGTTTCTAAATTGATCCTTCCCACAGCCACCAAAATGGTTCACTTAAAATGAAAGCAAGACCAGGATGCTTGCTTCACATTCTTCACTTTTCCTTCTTCTGTGGAATAAAATCTAAGTTTCCTGCTATCTACCTAATAAAAGAGTAACATGCTAATTGACCATACCTCGATGACTCCCACCAGCCAATCAGGAGTAAATATGCAAATTAACTCAACAAAGATGTTGATTTACATATGCAGGTACTGAGTGGGATGGCACACTTGCATCATCATCATGGCAATGACACAGGTGTTTCTCACTGTCCCAACTGCTCAGGGTCTCTGGGCAGTGTGGGAAGGTAGTGCCGGCAGCCAGGGAAAGGAAGGCCCATTCTTGTACAAATCTTCATGAATCATGCTTCTAGTGGTATATAAGACCCTCAGGGGTTTGTCCTCTGCCTACTTCTTAGGCCACCATGGAACCAGGCCTGACTGCTGCAATGCTGGCCTAGTGTTTGTCCATCCCTTCAGCTGTTTTGGATGTTATAGACCCTGTCTCTTTATATATATATATATATATATATATATATATATATATATATATATATATGCGCGTGTATGTGTATGTATATATAATGTATGTATGTATATGTATGTGTATATATATGTATATATATATACACAATATATATATATATTTATACACACACACACATATTTATATACACACACAAACACACACACACACATACACACGCACACACACACACATTATATATATATATATATATATATATATATATATATATATATATATATAGATGAGTAAGTCCTAGGGACCTGTCCCTTTTCTTGTTATATTTTAAAATTTGCTAAGACATTATATATTACATTAAATGTTATAATCTATAATAATAAAGTGGAGTATGCTAATTAGACCAGAGAGCCAGACAACCTTTGGGCGTCATTCCAGATATCTTTCCAGAATAAGCCGCAGTAGTGGGGACTGAGGCAGAGGTGGTTAGAAGCAATCAGACAAGCAGGAATGTGGTTAGGGGCTATCAGGCAAGCAAGCAGAGAACCCACGTTATGGATGGTCCGGAAGGCAGGCAGAGGCAGTTAGGGCTAATCAAGCAGGCAGGCAGAGTGGTTAGGTGTTATCAGTCAGGCAGGCAGGCAGGCAAGCAGTTAGGAGCTAGAGATTCCAGATTACAAAAGAGATGTCTGACTGCCAGTGTAGGCCCGACCCCACATAGTCCTAAACCAGCAGTCAGACATCCCCCAAGGGTTCCTGGATTATTTGAGGGTGCAGGCTGGGCTGAGGGATCCCCCATCCTAAGCATGAATTTCATGCACCAGGCCTCTAGTAATAATAATAAAGAGGTTAGGGAGAAACTATTAGAGGTGATGGCTAAGTTTATGGCTGTACATATATTAATTATATAAAGCTTTTTGCATGTCAAAAAATAAAATTGGAGCTGGTTAAACTGGAGCCCCTGATAGAGGAGAACTGCAAATGGGGAGTCACTGACCCACACAAAGCTAAGGAAGAGTAAGCATGCCAAGGAGGAGGAGGCATGGTCCTCACCCTTCCCCTGCACACACCCCATGCCCTGGAGAAGATAGAGAAGTTCATGTGTGAGGTCTGATAGGGATACCTGTGGGCCATCCAGTACGATCTACTCCCTGAGTGGCTGAAGGACTACAATTCCCTGCTTCAGGGCCACACACTATCCATCCCTCTTCTAGGCTTGCTTCAAGAGGATCTCACACATCAATACAGAAAACAGTAGCAACTGAGCCCATCTGCTTGGTTTCATGCTGTTTTTCTTTCTAGGACTCGACCACACTCATACAAACATGTACTCCATGGCCCATGCAGGAGAAGGTGGTTTTGGAAGGTTCTTGGGGCAGTGCTCTGCCTCAGCTCTGCCTGGCTCTTTCCCACCATCAATTGCTATTCAGAGAGAGTCTCTGGGACAGTTGCCACCCTGGATTGTTCAGGGGTTGCTCTCCTGATTATGGGGAGCTATGTCCTCAGGCTCTGTCACTCTTTCTACTGTTCACACGGCCACAGCTCACTTCCTTTTCAGCGTCTGGGTCCTGGACATTTCTGCCATCATCCTGGCACAGGAGGACGGGTCAGTCAAAACCACTAGCAGAAAGTGTAGGAGTGTTCCTGGTTTGAGTGGCTTGGTGCCAAGCATGCACTTTACTATCACCAGGGGGTTGGTCAAGGCCATCATGTGGCCCATTGCCTGCTCTTCTTCATTGCTGGGATGTCCATCACCAGAGCTAGCCTCTGTGCTGCTTTCTTCCTGGAAAGTCTGACACATGGTTCCATTCGCATCTGATTTTTCACATCCTGTGTGGGCAGCAGCGTTTGCCCCAAATGGCAGACCAGGGAAATATTTTGGAAAGTTT
This sequence comes from Lasiurus borealis, assembly GCA_004026805.1. Classification (NCBI taxonomy): domain Eukaryota; kingdom Metazoa; phylum Chordata; class Mammalia; order Chiroptera; family Vespertilionidae; genus Lasiurus; species Lasiurus borealis. The sequence continues at coordinate 20,431 of PVJN01020855.1, read as the reverse complement.
TTGAAACATTTGGAATACATGTTTGTAGAACCTTAAATCTGTGGGACAGTGTTCAAATAGCTGTTAATTGATTAGGATCCTATGTATAACATTTATAATTCAGTGTCAACACTTGAAATACATGTTCTCAGAACCTTAGTATCTGGGGGACAGTGTTGAAACACTGAGAAATCAGGTTCAAAGAGGTACTTCTAAGTTCGTCTGAATGAGTTGGCGTTTCTCAAAGAAAGTTATTTACAAACTTAAGAATTCATATTCCTAGAACCCAGTTAACTGCATGCAAGTGCTTAAAGCTCTCAAAACTCACAATGATATACCAGGAAAATTTATTGGAATGTGTTTGAATCTCTTGAAATTATGGTTTATAGAACCATAATATCTGTGGGACAGTTTTCAAAGAGTTGTTAACTGATTAGGATCATGTTTACAATGTTTATAATTCAGTCCCAACACTTGGAATACATATTTTTAGAATCTTAATATCTATGGGCAGTGTTGAAACACTGAGAATTTGTTATCAAAGGGGCATTTCCAAGTCATCCCCAATCATTTGGCATTTTTCAATGGATGTTGTTTACTGACTTAAGAATTCATGTTCATATAACTCAGTTAACGTATGAAAGTGCTTAAAACTAACAAAACTCACAATGATATACCAGGGGAAATAAAAAAGGTGCGTATATCTGCCCTAATCAGCATTTCTCCTTTCTCATAGCTAGAATAGCTATTTATTTCTCCCTCAAGCTGTTCCTCTAAAAGCTTTCTGTACATTAGTATACAGTATCATCAGCTATAGAATTACTCAGGTGAAATAGCTATCAACTATGATCCTCTGTTTTCTTCACCAATAACCAATATAGTAGCCAACTGTTAATTAACATTTTTCAAACTAAATTCTAAACTTGTCCACTTTATTTATACATTAGGTGGAAGACAATCATCACCTAGTATCTGAACTACTGCAGAATTTCCTGACTGGTCTCCTTGCCGCCATTCTTCTTCTAAAATATATTCTCTAACTAATACTACAATAATATTTGACAAATAGTAAGCCTAGTCATATTCCATCACCTATACTTTCTTCTTGTTCAAAACACACAACAGCCACCCTACCACAGTGAATAAGTTCCAATAACCAGGACCTATCTCTCAGACCTCACTTGTACTTTGTCCAGTTGGTGCAACGTGCTCCAAGGGCACTACTCCTGCAGACTAGCCCTGGTCTCAGGCGCTGCTTTCCAGCTAGACATAAGTAAAGGCATTGGCCTTGGTGTTTCTTTTTCTTTTTAACAAGTTACGGTGTAGTACATATTTTATGAAGTAATTTAATATACACAAATCATTTTATTTTGCCTGGAGTCATTTATCCATTCTACACTCTAAAATTTAATTATGTTCAGACTTATGAGGCAGTACACTGATCATTACTACATCCTAAATATGACCAGTAATGCTAGCCTGGAGATAAGTAGAGGTTTTTTTTGTTGTTTATTTGTTTACCCACCCACCCCTCCTTCGCCCCCCAGTCAGCAGAATAACAAATATAAATTCATCTAGCATCCATGATGAACACGGACTAAGGACCTAAGGAAATAATGTTTTCTTAGAGCAGAGAGAGAAGAGAGGGTAACTGCAGACAGTCAACAGCTCCACTGCTAAGGAGTAATAGCAAATTCACATTTATGATTTTAGGTGCTTTGTCATATTCTGTGTCTCAATTTGGAGAATTGCATATCTATCCTCCTAAAGAGCTTAAAATTAAAACATAAACTTTATCCTTTAGGGAAGATTAACACTACAGTTTAAGAACATTAAACTAATTTTATCAGACTAGTAAAAAAAAATGTATCTCCTGTCCCTTTGGGAATGCTTTATTCTTTTACATATTATGACACTTCTTCATTTAATACATACCATCAGTGCCACCAGATAAGATTTTATATTATTCAGTGCTTTGGGTGTTTAAAAACAAGCAATGAAGTATATATAGTAGACCTATAAACATATTCCTGTGAGTATAAAGGATGTAGTGGAGATATATATTTAGATATAAAAGTTCTGTCACTAGAAATCAGTAGTGATATGGTTTCTCTGAAATATAATAATTTATTGACATGAACAAACAGTGAAGAAAAGCTAATATAAAAGCAAAAGAATCAGGGAGAACATTTAACATGAGAAATGTATTATTTTAAGGAGAGCATTATTTTACTTATATTTCTCAGAGAAATTGAAAGATGAGGTGGTAGATGCATTTCTGAAAAGTACTGAGATTATTACAATTTTATTCAGATTTATAAACCAGTATATTCCTGCTAAATCCAAAATCCATAGCTCAAATATTGAGGATACTCCTCTGATACTGCATACAGAGTGGTTATAAAGAAGAAAAAGATTAGTTTCATTTAGTATTAATGAATAATATGCCAAAGTCTAGCTATGTAATTTACAAATTATTACAGCATATTGGTAGATAGCTATCCATTCATGTATATATTTGTAAATTAGAAACATTTATTGTAAGAAAGATTTATTCATCAAATAAGAAAGATTTATTCATTTCCCTATTAAAATGTCTGATACCTAGAAGAAATTAACAGGTATTTCTTGATAAGTAAATGCATGAGTTAAGCTGAATTTCCTAATAGTTTCTTTGGTTTTCTCTTCAGGCATGTCTGTGCATTGAATAATTTAACTAATTTTCCCCCATAGCCAATTACTTTAGCCACAATTATGTAATGTTATATAGAACCAATGATAGAAGATTTACACTTAATCATCTAAAATGATTATCACTACATTATATATGTCAAAATACTCAAAAGATTTCTGATTTTGGGCTATCTAGTTGTTATGGTTTCACTTGCCAATAAGTATCTATTTGGCAAAAAATATTGGAAGAATTTTAAAGACAGGTGAGGCAGTTTTAGGGAAGGGGAACCACAGGAGAGGAGGAATGCATATCTGAGGGGCAGAGACAGCTCCAAGCCACCAGATTGTTTATCTTATATACAGAGAGGACAGAAGAATGTTACAAGATAAGGGGAAGAAGCAGAGGGGGGCACAGGGTGAGCTTTAAAACTTTAAACTGATAATATATAGGGAAAAGGGAGAAAATAGCCAGTTAGGAAAACATAGGGAACATAAAATAAGGGAGGGTCCAATTAGAAAGTGTCATGAAGAGGCACTTCTAGCATTTATAAACCGGGAGACAAAGAGACTCAGAGGACTAGGATTTTCCCATTTTAGAGAGAGAGTAGGTTTTTTCCATTGTGGAAACCTCCCCAGGGAGAGTTTGTATATGCTTACAGTAAACTTCCACATTTTTGTTAAAAACATTTCAGTCCATGAATTTTATTCTTCAAACTTTGTAGGACAAGAGCCTACAATGAGGAGATTCCAGCATATCAATATAATGCCGTGACTTTTATTTCAAGAATGATACTAAAAACCTGTAAGTGTGAAAACACCATTCCTTTTAGATATAGATGTAATTTCAACTAGTCTCTACTATTCCCCAAAATAATAGGCTATGTTAAATTGAACACAATCTGAGATGCCACTAACAACTAAAATTCAGCCTACTTGAAGGAGCTAGTTCAGGAATGTCAAGACCGCATAATATTGACTTTAACTTCCTTGAGGGTATGGACTCACATTTTTCTAACCACTATTCAGTACTTAGAAGATAACATAACACATTTGATGTTCAGTTTATACTTACTGAATAAATAAATAATTTTTTTTTCTTGTTGGGTTCATTCAGATTTTAACTCTGTGACCTCTCTGCCTTATTGTAACAAATAAGGTAGTTCATATTATATTTTGACTTACATTGTTGATCTACAAATTAAAGAACACTTCAATTTTCAAGTTTTGAACTAAATTGGAATACTCTTTATATTCACCATTTTATTCTAACCATTAAGATAGTGTTAGTATTTAGGGTACCTATAACCATATTATATATGACTCTATTGAAACTAATATTAATTTATTAAATTGAACCATCTAATTGTTCAACTACTATTAGAATAGTGTCACTATTGGAGGAAGATGATATGGTAGCCAATATATCCTTAACAAAGTTAGATATTTTCAACTAACTTGCATTAAACAAAAATCAAGTCATTCCAAGATAAGCCATTGAAAATGGCCATTGTACACTGGTGATACACCAAAAACTAACACAGATAAATGGATTAGTTAATAATATAATCTAAGTTGGGGGAACAAAAGTGGAATGAGTCTATAATTAATGATTAAATTCAGTGATGCTGTATAGTGATCATCAGTGTACCGTAAATAGTATTAGTGTGCTTAAAATGAGAAAATACTTTTGCTTTCTAGGTCCCAAATATGTAATAAATTAGGGCTATCCAGGTGGAGTGAAATACTAATTCTAGCCTTGAGCCTCATAAGAATGAAAACTAATAGAGTTATGATAGCCACAGGAAAGAAATAAAATAAAAATAAAGTTCTTAATTTTTTGGCTTTTATTTCCCATATCTTCCTTTAGCTAATATTAATAATTGCCTGAACCTTTAGCTACAAAAGCTGTGTTTTTGTTTTATTGTTTTATGAGGTTAATTAAAAGTTTCCTTTTAATTTTCCTCTTAATAGTGTATTATCAGTCATGGAACCCTATAGCTTAATCACTGTGTATTCTCACTACATTCTCATCCTATATAATAAAAGGCTAATATGCAAATTGACCAAAGAGCATAACAATTGGTCTCTATGACATGCACTCAATGCAGGAGCTGTCTCCTGGTGGTCAGTGTGCTCCCACAGGGAGAGTGCTGCTCAGCCAGAAGCCAGGCTCACAGCTGGTGAGCACAGAGGCCATGGTGGGAGCCTTTCCCACCTCCATGGAGAACTCAGGATGGGAGTGGGCCTGTAGACATCAGGTAGACATCTCCCGAGGGCTCCAGGACTGTGAGAGGGCTCAGGCCCAGCTGAGGGACGCCTCCCCCGGAGTGCATGAATTTTGTGCACTGGGCCTCTAGCTATTATATAAATATACATAAATATGATAATTTTATTAAGGAAATATATATTATGTGTCTTCTTCCCCAATTCATGTTCATCTTTCCAATGACCATATACTTTTGGTTCTAATCAAGTAAATGATGTCCCTCAATCATTACTCCCCCTTTTATATCAGAAAAAAGTGTCAGACCTCCATATTTGGATTTATCCATCTTTTCCTGGTAAACAAGGTAAAATAAATTTGGGGGTCCGAGCCATTCACGAACTACACTGCTACCTTTATCAGCTTACTTTCTGTCTGCCATCAAGATATATGTCTGGAGAGATAGCACCATAAAGGAAACAATTATTGAGAAGATAAATGGCCTGTGAAAGAACTACAAGTCTCTAAAACATGGGCAGCAAGCAGAAAGTTACCTTGGTCAATGATTCTGTTTGTATCCATATGTCCAGGCAGTTTTAAAACCACAGAGAGTGTGTCCCTTAACTCATAGCATGGCCCATCTCCCAACTTTAGTTGTGCTTCCTTAGTCATAACTCCACAGGAAGTGCTCCTGATCTCATACTGAGGTTACCCACTAGCTCCACTAGGGAAATTATATTTTTAATTAAAATAAGCATCATTAACTGAGAACCAGCTTTATCCAGAAACAAAGGATTTAGTGGTGGAAAATAGTGGTAGGTATGTGAATACTACAAATAGATTAAAATATAAATCTGATCATTTTTCAGTTAGGTCTAGAATCTAGATGAATCAATCTTTAATCAAGAAAAAAAAATAACCAAGTCAAAAAGGAAGGAAAAAAGGAAAATAAAAGTGAAAGCCTCACATGAATGAGGAAAATTTTTACCTTATAAGGAAGTTGCTCCATAAAAAAGAAAAACAATCTGCAAAGACTACTTAATAGCCCTAAAATAGATTGCTTGTTAAATAAGAGAAAACTATAAGGAGAATATTGATAAGTATAATAACATATCAGAAAACTATTAGGAAAGAATAGAATGCAAAATTACAGACATAAATACATATGTAAAAATACCAAAAAAAATATAAATGCAACCTAAATAAGTGCATCCTGGAATAAATAAAAATCATATTTGCATTGCACAAAGTAAATTTTAAGTTCAAAGCCATCACTAAAAAATATTTCCCAAACCAGAAGATATAAAGTGTGTCAAAGAGATATATCAGTAAGTCATACCTGTCACATCTTTCAGAGTATTCAGTAAGTTATAGTAATTTCAAAGGGAGAAAATAAGGCAAGTAATCAGAAAAAAAATGTAGGCAGTATAAAAATAAGTAAATTTCCTGAGCTGAAAAAGAAAGTGGGCTTGGAAACCATGGGTCATCACCCTTTTTGAACCATGGTGAATCAGCTGAAACCAGATATAGCCTGCTTAATAAATACAGCGTTGGAGCATTCAACATATCCAAAGATGGAAGAACATTTCCACATGCAGCTAAGCTAATAAATAAATAAATACATACATACATACATAAATAAATACATAAATATAAAACAAAAATCCCACAAGCACATATTTTACCAACATTTATTGAACATATACTATGTCCCAGGCCCTGAAGAGAGAGTAATCAGAAGACAGTCATGATAACCTCCTCTTACAGGCTTTCAAGGCTTCTGTGGGGAAGGGACAGGCGCTAAGAGGGCAACACAATACCTGCTAAACTGGCTGAGCACTCAGGCTGGGCCACCACTGCTCTGCATGCTCTCAGCATTCAATCATTATCCGTCTTACAAATGAGAAGGTCTAAGTGCAGAGGTTAAGAGACATTGCCAATGTCACAGAGTTTTCTGACATGCAGAGCTAGAATTGTAGCTCAGATGTTTAGTTCCACCCTCCTGATTTTTTTTTTCTGCACACCTTAGGAAGGGGAAGGGTTTTTAAACCGAAGCCAGCAAGTAGTAGGTTGTAGATGGCTGGGGAATGCAGCCATAGGGGAATGCAGGCAGATGGTGTTTTCCTAGTAGACAAAATAACCTGTTTAAGAGTCCCTGAAACAGGAGGGACTTGGGTTTGGGGAAATTTGAAAGAAGACTCACCTGGTGAGGCTTAAAATTGTTAGCAGAAATCAATAGAATGAATTTTTCTTTGACCACTACATCATAGTGTACTTCATCAGCTCCGTACTCAGGGCAAATGCCTTAAACATTGGCATGCCCCAGAATTCACTTCTCATTTCTCTTTCCTTTATACCTGTTTTTTCCTGAGGACTCTAAACACTGTCGTGATGTAATTACCATTGATACAGTGTTTACTTCAAAAATCTCCCTGATTATACTAAGTAGAGTTAGTCTATATTTTCCTGTCTCTTGCTTTTTAACCTATGTCTGATTGGCCCAAATGACTCCTGGACATTTTCATTTGGATCTCCCACAGGCACATCACCATATCCCAGACCTAAATTATCCCCACTCCAACTGTTTCACTTTTGGTATTACTTACTATGTGAGTGAGCAACTCAGACTCTCCAAAGGCCCAAGAAATAAATCAAAACCTCAACCTTGATTATTCTTCATGACTTGCGGTGCTCTTACATCATCCATCATCAAATTCTATAGAGCCTACTTCCTAGACAGCTACAAAATTTATCTGGCATTCCCAAACCCACTGCCCGAAGACGCTTATCATTACTCACTTAGATTACTTTCAGGAAAAACTTCACACTACTTAGATTTCAAATGATCACTTCCTTCCCTTCCTCCAGGGTGGAGCTGAGCTGGAGAGAGCCAAGATGGCAGGTACCAAAACATTCTATGAAAATCACAAACCAAAACGAAAGAAGCCGTCAGCCTTTAGTCACTTACTGTGATAGGATAAGCAAGAGGCCACACCAGAGAAAGCACTGGGTATCCCACTGCGCCATTTTCCCTCCCGCAGGATGGGACCAATAAAGGGGCGGGTGGATCAGCACAGATGTGGCCAATTGCCTCAGTGAGAAGGGAGCCTGGAACAAAAGGCTCTTGCAGACCCTGGGGCTGGGTGAGGGAAAGGGGGAGTGACTGGGAGTGGAAAAGTTCTTAACCCTGAATCAGAGTAGAGAAAAGCACATTCGAGATTTCTCCCTTCTCTGATAAAACGCTATGCACAAGGCCTGGTCCCCCAAGGGAGCATGGATGCCTGACTGCAGCTCCTTTCAGAGGCTGCAATGAGCTGGCTGTGCACAAATCAGGTGCAGGGGCAGCAGCTGTTCCCTGTGAGACCTGCCAGGTTAATCCTTTTAAAATACCTATGGCCGGGCCAGCAAACTCCCATACAGCTAGCTAGCTATATGTAATTTAGCCAGAAGCCAGACTCCTCCCTCACCTTTTGGATTCACCCCTCACTGCACTCTACCTTGTACTACAAACACCTGCAGTTGTCATTGCATTTATGCTTCGAGGTCTACTAGTACTTATTCTATTTGCCCACCCTCTCTCCACTGTTTTATATATTTACCTCTTCCTTATATAATAAATCATAGTTTAGATAGAAGCCTCTCCAGGAATCTTCTCTAACGTGTTAAATTTCCTCCAGGGTTTTGAACTAGGCCAATCATCATGGTTCTTAACCCTGGGTGGACATTAAAAATTGCTTGCCATAATTTAATGTTAAATTTAAGTCTTATTTTAAGTTTAATGTTTTCTAAATTTCTTTAATAGTTACTTTTGCTTTGAAAATAAAACACAATGGTGACAATCGGGTATCACTCCACACCTGATAAAATGGCTACCGTCAACAAATAAACAAATGACAAGTATTGGTGAGGATGAGGAGTAAAGAAAACCCTAAAACACTGCTGGTGGGAATGCAAGCTGGTGCAGACTCTGCAGAAAACAGTATGGAGTTTCCTCAAAAAATTAAAAATGGAACTGCCATTTGACCCAGTGATCCCACTTCTAGGAATATATCCTAAGAAACCTGAAACACCAATCAGAAAGGATATATGCACTTTCTGTGTCCATAGTAGCACAATTTACAATAGTTAATATCTGGAAACAGCCCAAGAGACCATCTAATCTAATAACAGAGTAATATGCAAATTGACTATACCCCTGCTATACCACAAGCCACACACACAAGCCATTCAGGAGCAAGTATGAAAATTAACCCAACCAAGATGGCTATGGCCACAGAGAGAGCAGGAGGGAGGCTTGGGTTGTTCCCAGTATGGAGGAAGCCAAGCTTTCTGCAAACCCTGGTGGGCCCAGGCCTCCACATAAGGCAACAAAGTTTGAATCGCTGCCACCATGGAGTGAGCAGAAGGCTTGGCTCTGCTCCAGGCTACAAAGTTTAAATTGTAGAAGATAAATAAATCTCAGATATTAGGGTCTCTGCTTGGGTCACCAGGGGGGCATGGCCAGTCTGCAAAACACCACAGGCCCCTTGCCCAGACTACCTCACACCCAAAGGGAACCCCCACCCTGATCTGGGACACCCTTCAGGGCAAACCAGCTGGCCCCCACCCATGCACCAGGCCTCTATCTTATCTAATAAAAGAGTAATATGCAGATTGACCATCACTCCAACATACAAGATGACTGCCCACATGTGGACACAAGATGGCCACCACAAGAGGGCCAGCAGAGGAGGCCAGTTGTGGGTGATCAGGCCACCAGGGGAGGGACCAGGCCTGAAAGGGAGGGACCAGGCCTGAAAGGGAGAGCAGTTGGGGATGATTAAGCCTACAGGGGAGGGCAGTTATGGTGAGCAGGCTGGAAAAAGAAAGAAATCAGGGGTGACCAGGCCTGTAGGGAAGGGCATTTGCAGGGGATCCAGGCCTGCAGAGGAAGGCAGTTAGGGGTGACCAGGCCTGCAGGGGAGAGAAGTTAGTAGCAAATAGGCTGGCCGGGGAGCAGTTAGGCATCAATCAGGCTGGCAGGCAGAAACAGTTAGGGGCAATCAGGAAGGTAGGCAAGCAGTTGGGATCCAGCAGTCATGGATTGTGCGAGGAATGTCCAACTGCCCATTTAGGCCTGATCCAGGTAGCATCAGGCCTTAACGGGCAGCCGGACATCCCTCAAGGTGTTCCAGATTGGAGGAGGGAGCAAGCTGGGCTGAAGGACATCCTTCCCCCTGCCCCATGCATGAATTTCATGCACCGGGCTTCTAGTCAGTAGATAGGTGGATAAAAAAGCTGTGGTACATTTACACCATGGAATACTATGCAGTAGTAAAAAGAAAGATCTGTTACCCTTTAAGACAGCATGGAGGGACTTGCAGAGTTTATGCTAAGTGAGATAAGCCAGTCACAGAAAGTCAAGTATCACAAGATATCAATAGGTAGAAATCTAAAGAGCAAAATAAACTGATAAACAAAATAAAATAAGAGACATAGAACCAAGGAACAGACTGTTGAATCTCTGAGGGAAGGCAGGGTGGGTGGGAAGAGATTAAGGATAGATTTAGATGCCCATATGCATAACCCATGGACACTGACAATAGTGTGGTGAAGGTCTGGGATAGGAGTAAAGAGTGGGGCGGGCAATAAGTGACCAGTGGGGAAAGAGGGGCGAACTGTCATACTTTCAACAATAAAGATAAATAGCCTCTGAATGATAAAAGCATGAAGAGACTGTTGAACCTCAGGGGGACGGCAGGGGAGGATGGTTGGGGTGGGTGGTTGTATGCATATATGCATAACCTTGGACACAAACAAAGGGGTGGTGAGGACCTGAAGGGAGGGGGATGAGAGCGAGCTGGAAGAGGTTAGGGGCGGGGGGGAAAAAAAAGGACCTATGTAATACTTTCGACAATAATGATTTAAAATAAAAAGATACATTATTGAAAAATAAACAAAAGGTGGTACAGAATTTCTCCAAATAAACAAAGAGCTTCTGTAAGAAAGAGATGTCTTTCAGACCTATAGTTGAAGAGATCTGTAACATGAGGATTCATTTTTGGAGCAATTATAATCATTAGAGAATTGTTCTTATAACAAACAGAAATCTACAATTTCAACTCTTAGTTTTTTCCAACCTTTTAATCCTCTTTTGTGTATGTTTTCTGTAATGGATATTCAGTTATTTGAAAACAGTTATCAGTACACCTAATAAGTATGCTTTTCTTCTTTAGCTATGAATGTTTTTTTAGATATTTTCCCATTCTGAACATTATCCTTTTGATGGGCTCCTATCTCTGAATATTCCCATAAAATGTAATCCTGTGAATGAACAAAATAAAACTGATGTAATCTTAGTTTAATACACTGGAACTATATTAACTCCCTTGATCCTGTTAGTGTAGTTCTTATCTGGATTTATTACATAGTCCTATAAATTACATTTCATATATCTGAAAAATCCATATCCCTTTAACACTACAGATAAGTGAACTATTAAAATATGTGCATATTTGAAGATATAAAGTAAAAGTTTTCATTCTCAGCAAAATACTTAGGAATACTTAGACATTAAACCTTCTTTTTATCTCCTCTACTTACATTTCTATACTAATATTTTCCCTTTATCTCAGATATAACTTTGTGATTATATCAGTAAAGCATAGCCTATGGGGAGCATTCATTGGCACGTATTGGCACCAGTTAAAGGAAAAGGCATATTCCAGGAGCTCAGAGTCTATGTTATGCAAGTCTCACAGGATGCCAGTACAGTTCCGGTGGGTGTGATTATGACATTAAACATCTCTAATAACAAATATTTTAAATACATATTTATAAATTGATCTTTTGAAAACTTTATTCTAAAAGACCATGTCTCTGCTTTTATGATGAAATTCATTGGGAAACTGAATTTGCTTTGCAGAAATTGTTGTTAAATATATTTTGACGCAATTCAATAAAAAGAGAGAAAGCAATACTATATGTACATAAACATATATATTTTAGTGTCATTCTGTCTACCTCTAATCTATGAAATAGAGATCATGTGAAAAATCAATTTACTCATTTCCAAGTAAGATTTAATAATCTGGTATGTCAACAATGTTTTATTAAATCCAGCTCTAGTTCAGCTCTAACAAAATTACACATGACGATTGAAGTCTCTTACTTGCAGAAGATTTGCACAATCATTTGCAGAATGATTTAAGGAGAGAAAATGGGTCTCTGTTGATAGTGACATTTAAGATATATATATATATATATATATATATATATATATATATATATTCCAAAGCTAGGTTAATTAAATAATTCAATGAATACTTTAAGTTGTGTTTTGAAGAAATACACCTTTGCATTATTGCTTATGCAAAGAAATAAGTAGAGAAATTGGAGAAAACTTGTGACCATGGTTCTCCTCCCAAGATTTCTTCTGGACTGGCGGTCAGACTTTTCAATATAATGGCAAGGACCAAAGCTTCTGGAGACAGATGCCTCAGGCAGAGCTTAGCTTCATCTCCTATTTTTGCCTTTCCTAATATTTGCAATGAGACTAATCATTGTATTTACTCAAGAAGTTTGTTCAGAAGATAAAAAGAAATATCACATCTAAAATACCTACTGCAATGTTTATCACATAGGAATTACTTGAGAAATACAACATTATTACTTCTATGAGATTTCGTTAGACATAAAAGCCTCTGTTCCTTTTCTTATTAATTTGAAATATTAGTATCTTTGCTATCCCAATTATTCTGAAAATAGTTTTAAACACTGGAACAATAAGATTAAAAAGAAGAAGAAAAAACTCTGCCCTTTTGAATTGAACTTCCCAATATAGTGCCTACCATATAGTAGGCATTAAACAAAATTTTAATGAAGAGAGAGACATTATGAGCCTCCAAGCACATGACTTCCTCATACTCTCCACCTGGCGTTTTCCTGAGGCATATTCTGAAAGACTGTGCTCTGGAATACTGTTACAGTAGTCACACCAGATAGTCCTTAAATTTGGATCTCTTGTCTTAGGAGAAATTGTAGAAAGACTGGTAAACGTGCTAGATTTGTGGGATCCAAATATTAGGGAGACTCATTACACTTGCAGGTGAAAAAAGAACCCAGAAGACACCTAAAGCAGTGTGGGACCTTCCCGCTGCATGACTAATTCAGGTGCCTTGATCTAAGCAGGTAAATCATGTTTTAGTGAATTCTGGAGCAGGGCTTACTTATCTACACAGGAACACTTGCCATGGCATTGCTCAGCCAGTGGCAGAACCACAGACACACATATGATCTAGGGGAGAAAAATTGAAAGACCAGGCAGAGTGGACATTGAGCCCTAAAGAAATGAGATCATAGGTGGGTCGCTAACAAGGCACAGGGACTCCGGTGTAAGGAAGCAGTCAGTAAGCCCCTTACCCTAACAAATTAGCGATGTTGTTTAAGGGAAAAAGACAGAAAGTGTGTTTGAGAAATCGGGCCACATGATGCGGTTTGACTTGCAGTCAAGTGCAATGTGATTCGGAGTGTTAGTATGTTCAACAGCAGCTTTTAAAATTCCTCTGCCAAAGGTGAAAATCCACCTTAAAGGAGAAGTAGACCTGGATCTGTATCTCAGCTTTAGTATTCCTTTGAGAAAAGAAGGATGCTAAGGCTCAGGATTGGATTGAGCAACACCCTAAAATTCTCCAGCAGCATTTACTAGTATCAATGTGCCATAAAATATGCTTTATTCTTATAATGCAGCAAGTATTTTGACATCTGTTGAAATACTTCTTTTTACAATAATTTTTTTTTGGTTTGTTTGTTTTTGTTAATCCTAACCCAAGGATTTTTTTTTTCATTGATTTTTAGACAGAGTAGAAGGGAAGAGGAAAGACAGAGAGAGAAAACCATGGATGTGACAGCCACATGAACTAGTTGCTTCATACACATTACAGGCTCCCAGGTACATGCCCTTGACTGGAATCGAACCCAGGATCCTTCAGTCATTGGACCTGTGCTCTAACCACTGAAATAAATAGGCTAGATTACAATAATGTTTTAACACTGACCGTATGTAGCAATTCTTTCTCTTTCAATTTCTTCCTTCCTTTAACATCAGCTGTGAATATTTATATATTCAAACATATTCAAATATCCCTCCCTTGTTGTTGGAACATTATTGGAGACATTGCCCACAAAATCCTTGCAAATGACCACATTACCGAAAATCCTTTCAGGTACTATTGGATATTCTCCTTAAGAGTCCAGTAGTTGGGGAACTTTGCATCTACTTACAATACTAACACAGACTTCATTAACTCTCTTAATCACTGTCACAGGTTCTCCAACCCTGCCACAATTCAGTGGTATTTTCTAACTATATCTTTCATGATGAATCCTGGCTCTGGACTTCCTGAAAGTCATTCTAGTCTTCGATGATCTGTAGCCTATACAAGCGCTTTCCATCTTATTCAATTTTCATACCTTATCAATAGCCCAAGTTTTGGTGGACTTTATTTCTAAACATATTTTTGTTTCCTTTTCTCCTTTTCTTTCAAAATTGTGGCTCAATTAAGCATAATTTATAGCTTGCAATGTTCTGAGGAAGTCTCTTAGAGTTTCACAAGCAGAAATAATTGGACATGTCTCTGGCCATTTTTCTGAAAACCCAAGCCTGCAACAGTGTGAAACCCCCAAATTGATAAGTCTGATTTTAAATAACTTCTATAGTTTCTTTCTGATGCTAAACGGAACAATTTAGTTATAAGAAGGAAAACAAAGCAAAGACAAAAACTCTTGAAGTAATCTCAGTAGACTAAGAATAATCTCATGGAATTTGCCTTAAAAAACTCTGAAGTCATGGCTCACCTGGGAGTATGGATTAGAGATTGCACTTCATATCACACAACCAGTCTCCCCAATAACCCCTTTCTCCTTTCACTGGCCACTTGTCATCTGAATCTCCTTATCTGCTCCCACTCTCATCCTCTTCCCAGTCCCTCATCCCTTCTTCTCTGGCCACACAGTTAACCCTTTATTATTCAGAGCAACTTAATTTTCTCTTGACTGTTCCAATTAGCTTTCACTTCCATTTGATAAAAACAATTGTTTTTATTTTTTTCCTTAATGTCTCAAGGAGAGGTTAATAAACTTCAAAAACTAATAACATATTTTGTTCATTATTTGATAGCAAGATTATGATCATATAGTTAACATTATATGTTAATATAAGATTTTTTTCCCTTAAAATGTTATTCATCTTTTCCTATACCAAGGAAGGTTCCATTTCCTGATTCCCATTGAGGACAAACTTTAAATAAATTCATGCTTCAATTCAGTTCCCCTTTTCTCTGTCAGTGAATGCAGACGTTGGCAGGGATAATTGGATGAAGTGCTAAATTATTGCTGATGCCAAGACTATGAGAGGACTGCATTTGCCTGACAGGTCCTCAGTGGGAATGTGAAAAAAAATCCCTCGCTGTTTTCTCCCCCCCCCCTCCAAATGCTTATGTTAAAAACACTGAAGGCTCGGAAAGGTATTCCCAATGTGGTTGTTCTTGTTGGTGTTAAATGTAATCTGCTTCTCAGAAAAAAAACCACAAGTGATAGTATTGGCTTTTGTAATGTCTTGAGTGTGTCTATATCATATGCCTGAAATGTTTCAAGAAACACTACCATTCCAACCCCTTGTATATTAAAATTTCTTTCAAACACTTCATTATTTCAATGCCCTTTTTAATCTTTTGTTTTATATTTTATTTATTCATTTTTAAAATATATTTTATTGATTTTTTTAAAGCAAGGAAGAGAGAAAGATAGAGAGAGTTAGATACATCAATCAGCTGAGCCGGTTTGGCTCAGTGGATAGAGTGTCGGCCTTCGGACTGAAAGGTCCCAGGTTCAATGCCGATTAAGGGCATGTACCTTGGTTGCGGGCACATCTCCAGTAGGGGGCGTGCAGGAGGCAGTTGATCAATGTCTTTCTCTCATCAATGTTTCGAACTCTCTATCTCCCTTCCTTCCCTTCTGTAAAACATCAATTATACACACACACACACACACACACACACACACACACACACACATATATGTATGTGTGTGTGTATATATATATGAAACATCAATCAGCTGCTTCCTGCACATACCCTACTGGGGATGTGCCCACAACCAAGGTACATGCCCTTGACTGGGATCAAACCTGGGACCTTTTCATCCACATACTGATACTATCCACTGAGCCAAACCAGTTTTGGCTGTTTTACATCCTATTATCTTAACTCCAGGATCAACATATACATGATTATTTAGATCATTTGAGATTTTCTTATTGCCTAAATGCAAAGAATTTGGAATTTGGCAAATATGTTTACCACAGATGTTATGAGGACAGACATATCATTTACCATCCTTCACATCAGAATCTGAACACATAATCTAAGAATGAGTAGTGGATGTTTAACATGATTGTTGAGGCAATAGATTTTAAAAATCTGATTATACTTCCATTCTTAACATAGAGAAGAAGGTGATTGAAATTTGATAAATTACAAGTTGAAGCAAAGGTGATTAATTTATTATTTCCTCCTGTCAGATTTTCAGATATAAGTTATAGAGATATTCCAAAGAGATAAGTTTTTTTTTTAATTTATGAGCAATATTTTCTCCAAAATAAATGATCAGACTTCTCTAAGTATTTAACAATTATTTGAAAGTAGGTCAGAAAAATCTCTGTCATGTACATAAAATATTTAAAAAACCTTTATTTATTACATCAATAAATGTAAATAAAATTCAATGCTATAATCCATTCAGGTTCTAACTGAATATTTAGAAGCAAAGCCTCGACCTCAACTTATTTTTCCTGTAACAAAATGAGGCCTGCATAAGTAATTCTGGATGTGGATTCCAACTTTAGCCCTGAACAAACATGTCTATACTAACAAAAAGGTAATAAGCTAATTAGACCGGCAGACCTTCCAGACATCCTTCCAGACAAAGCCATGGTGGCAAGGACCAAGGTAGAGGTGTTTAGGAGCAATCAGGCAGTATGGGGGGGGCTGTTGGGTAGATCAGGCTGGTGAAGGGGCAGTTGGGGGCGAGCAGGCCAGCAGCGGGGTGGATTGGGGGCAAGAAGACTAGTGGGGGTGCATGAGGGGGCAAGCAGGCCAGCAGGCAGACTGGTTTGGGGTGATCAATCAGGCAGGCAGGTGAGCGGTTAGAACCCAGCAGTCCTAGATTGTGAGAGACAGGGATCAGGCCTAAACCAGCAGCTGGACATTCCCCAAGGGGTTCCAGATTGGAGAGGATTCAGGCCGAGCTGAGGGACACCTCCTCCTGTACACAAATTTCATGCACCAGGCCACTAGTTATATGATAATGAACAAGGCTCTTAGCCCTTCTGCCCCAACTCTTCATCTATAGTATTGAGCAGTTAGAATGCATGCTCTCTGTTCCCTTAAACATTTTAATTGTATACTTAAGTAAGGAACATAAAAGTGGGTAGTTTAAAAAAGGCATTTAGATTTAAATCCATGACCCTGAAACTATCCCTCGTTTGCTATTAATTCATGTATAATAGAATTTAAATATAGTGATTTCATTGTCATTATTATAACACCACTTCAAGCTATATCATTAAATATTTCTCTGAATTTCACAGTTGAGTGAACTTTTATACTTCTATGCAGTATACTTAAATGAGTTAGTGAAAATTTTATTTTCTTACAAACATTTCAATATTTATAGTTAGCCTAGTTTTGAAATTATTATATTTCTTAAAACTTCAGCATCCTTTTTTTTTCATTGTTCCCATGCTTTTGGCATGGAGACATCCCCATGAAGAATAACCCTGTTTCCTAAGCTGGAGTTTAGTTTCAGCTCACCACTGGAATGCATCTTAACTGACTTTTAAGACTATAACTTTACAATTAGAGAAAAGAAGTTTATCTATAACAACTCTTGTTCCACCAGTATATTTTTGTAAAGTTGAATAAGAAACAAAGAAGAGAATGAACTAAAATTATTCTTACTTTTTCAAATAAGAAATAATGATCAGGTTTAAACTGATGATCATTATTCCAAAATAAGGAATAATTATAAAACTATAGTGAAATCAGGAAATATGCATAGAAGGGAACACCAGAGTTCACTTAATGTGTTCTAAATGTTATATTTAACATGAGAACAAAAATTCAAATTATCCTTCTATCAACTCTTTCATTTAATTTTGAAAATGTATATTTATCTCAATTTGAACAAAATCTTATAAATTCTTTGAAAGGCAAAGAACATGGAAGAAAGAAGGAGAAGCATATGCAGGTGTTGACAATAAAGATCAAAACATATATGAACAAAGATAATCTCTTTAATAAAACATTTCTACAAGTCTGATGATGACTGTTTACACTCTAATTCTAAGCTTCATCAAAAACATTTTAAAGATGCCTAGCTAATTCAGGAAGATAGTTTTCTAAATCAAAATTATGAACCACAATTATTGCTACCCTACTTAAATAATTGCCCTTATTTAAAAAAGAATATTAAATAAAATAGGACTAAGCCTGGATCTATGCAAAAATACCGAAAGAGGAAAGAGAGAATGGCCTATATCAAGATAGAGAATAAACACATTTTTAAAAATTATCCCAGAAGAAGTTCAGTAGGTATTTTCCTATACAGTGAAAGGAATCAAATAATTTGGAATATTTTATTTAAAGCACTCAAGTAACAGTCCTATTAAATGGTGGAAATGATGGTCAACTAGAGGAGAAAGAGAAATTATTGTCTGAAGCCAGATTCCCTGTGAACAAACAGTGAGAGAAAACTTCTTTGCAAGCAATTTATTAAGAAAAGAATACTGAGTAGTTCAAGAAAAGCCCCTGAAAAGAACAGATGTACACATAGAAACAAAACCACAGTAGTAAGAGGAAGTGAGCAGAGAATCAGCAAAAGTAATCCTATAACATCTGAAAGCAAACCACTGAAAATACCTTCTCAGTTCCCACAAAAGCAGACTCTGAGTCAAGGATTCAACTGCAAATAATTTATGAGTGGTGCCAGAACAGACTGGTAAGAAGTCAAACAGGAAAAGGAAGTGCAGGGAAAGGAAGGAAAGAAAGTGTTCCACTGTGGGCAACTGGAGCGTATCCCATCAAGGTATAAAAAGTGAATTTGCATCCCTACTTAGTAGCCATCTCATGGACCATATTGACTGTCATCACAGTGCTTGTATTCAGTAACCCTTATTTTACTTAATAATGCCCCAAAGTGCCTGTGATAATTAGGATATGCCAAAGAGAAGGTATAAAGCAGTATGTATGTATAGGAAAAAAACATGGTATAGACATAGAGAGTTCCATAGTATTCACGGTTTTCTGAATCTGCTGGAGACTTGGAATATCTCCCCTGCAGATAAGGGGGGACTATTATAAATGGAATAAAACTGATAGCATATCGGATGGGAGAGAATATTAGACAACAAACAGAGCTAAAGGGAAGAAATGTAAAAAAGGATAAAAATAAGGAATTGTAAAGTCAGAATATTTTGTTGTAAGTAAGAAAAGCCCAAGTGAAGTTGAATTAAATACAAAAAAGAATCTGTCTAGGGTAAAGGGGGTGTGGGAAAAGGCAGTTGCTGCCTTATGCAACTCAAAGGTCCATTACCTAAATCATGTTGAATTTAAAAACTTAACTGAACTATTAAAAATCTGTTTTCATCCATCTCTCTCTGTCCTCATTCTTAGTCATGCTCCCCTCATTTAAGGCAAAGATGTTTAGTTTAACACCAGTTATGAAAACTAGCCTGACAAAACTAGCCTAGAAAGAGAACCTATGTTTCTTAGCAGATCTGTAAGTTTTGCCAAATTCTTTTCATTGGCTAAATGTGTGTTACAAACTTAACCTGAACTAATCACGGTAATCATGGAGATGGATTTTATGGACTGAACATGCCAGACTGGTCACCAACAACGAAGACTATCACCTTCACCTGAAACACATGAACTTAGAGTAGAAGAAAAAATGCAAATTTGTTATCGGAGATCAAGGGAACTAATCTGGACAGTCACTAACAAGGAAAGACGTAAGAGATGGCTTGTACAATGAGAGAGACAAGGCTATAGGTTACTAACAACAACAAAACTGAAAAATGATAATAGTAGAAGAAAGGTAAAGAAAGTCAGTAACTATAAGATGAACATAAAGAAATGATAAAAAAAATCTGGTTATAATTATGAGACACATAAAAATGTGTGTACCTATATGATATATATGTTATACGTATATAAGGCATATGGAAAATATATATGTATAACAGTATGCATATATTTACATTACTGTCAGTATGTGCATATATATATTGTTTATATACATGTATGAATATAGATACAGAGTAACAGTGATTAGAAATCTGCGGTACAGTGGGAGCACTTCGAATTCCATTTCCTTATCATGACAGTTGGTTTGCTTAGATGATGCAGTAAGTAAACCAGAAAGAAGCCTGGTCTCCCTTGTCAAATATGCACTTGTTTTCACAGACCTGCTAGGAAAGATACATTCATTAAGTGGGAGGAGGTATATATATTTAAAGTATGCACGTATAATAAACATGTA
>PVJN01020854.1:20000-35387 GCA_004026805.1 Lasiurus borealis | reverse complement strand
TATATATATATATATATATATATATATTGCTTTCAGAGAGGAAGAGAGAAAGAAGAGAAATAGAAACATCAATGATGAGCGAGAATTATCAAAAGACTGCCCCCTGTATGCCCCACTCTGGGAATTGAGCCCACCACCTGGGCTTATAACCTGACTGGGAATCGAACCTCCTGATTCATAGGTTGATGCTCAACCAAAGAGCCACAATGATTGGTCAAATTCCTTATTAATTACTTAATAAGGATCCTAATATTTTTATTTTCCACTGGCCCTACAAATTATGTAGCTAGTCCTGCTCTGAGAGTCAGGATGAGGAGATTCAAATAATATTGTCTGAAGGTCAAGGAACCACAGTTCAAACATTTTTTAAAAAGCCAATGAATGGTAAGGATATGGATTTGTTGAATCTCAGTATTCAGAAGCTAGTATATATTGGGATTTAGACAGGGATCAAGTAAGCAGCTTATGAAGTGTGAGAACCAGAAAGTAGGCAGAAAAGAGATTCACCTGAGGAAAGTCCAGGCTCTCAAATATGTGATCATGGAGTCTTTAAAAATTAATATGGAAAATAATATGGAGCCATGATAAGAAGGTATGGGTCTCTGAAACAGTTTCCTGTCCTCACTTTTAAATATTACATAACATTTAAAACATAATAAATATATCAAAATTTAGTATAAGGAATTTTTCTATACTTATCCAGTTTCAGTCATTATAAACATTTTGACAGACTCATTTCATTCATCCCTCCATTTTTTGGTGAAGTGTTTTAATCAAAATCCCTATTATTTTATCCATATATATTTTGATACTGAGGTCTAAAAGATAAAGACTCTTTCATTAATATAACTTCAGTACCTTTGTTGCATTCAACAAAATCAACAATATTTTTAAAATTATCTAATACCAGCTCATGTTTAAGTTTCTCAAATATGTTTTTTCTCAGATACTTTGTTTAAGTCAGGGTTCATACAAGTTTTGCATTTGTTTGGTGTTGTGACTTAAGTCTCTTTTATTCTATCACATGTCCTTTCACTCCATTCACTCCATTTCTTCATGCTATTGATTACAGTAGGAGCTCAGATTCTTGATGTAAGAGTTAATAAATAAGTAAGTATTTATTTGTGGAATAATTCTTGGTTACCATCTATATTATTATTATTACTCACACTCATACTTGTGGCTGGAGAAAGCATTCATAATTAAATAGCTCTGGGGAGCCAGAACTGTTTTTTGGAAATCCCTTGACCATAGCAGATCAAAGTACATGACAAATACACTGGTAGATGTTTATTCACAGCCAGTTGAAGTGCTCACATGTTGCTCTATCCTCTTCTCTAATCCACTGGAGAACTTGTTCTGTGTAGAACACCTCAGGGACAATAGGAAAACTCCTTTCAACAGAAAGAAAGAGCCAGCCTTCTTTCCTTTCCCAGTCCCTATTTCTATTTACAGGATGAAAGCATGTGGTAGGTAAGAAACTGGTACATATTGGCTGCAATTTTCCTTTTGTCCTACAATGATACAAGGGTAAGATACTTGCCTGACCCATTTACCTATGGAGTTTGATTATTATTCTTTCTGAATTCCTCATCATTACTATATGAATATCTCCTTATAACTTCATGTCAATTATATATTTGATTTCATTTCATAATATTTTAGATTTTATTTTTCTTTGTTATCTTTTAAGTCTCTAGTCTTGTTCAACAAAATAACTTTAGGAATCTTATTCATTTTAAGGACAATTTTGTAGGGCTACATTATTGCATTTAAGTAAATGAGATTTACATTTTTACAATCTTTCAAAGGAAAGAAGAAAAATGTTAAATTATTAAATCTTTTGTCAAAATGCTTTAAAACCCTCTGCTTTTATTTATCAGATATTTTAATTGAAGTTGTTTCTTAGAAAATGAATTCCTTGTGAAGAAAATTTTGAATTCTCCTTTTATCTGTACATTAAACAGCTTATGCATTTTTTATTCCTTTAATTTTAGATGCCAATATTTTACCTCTTGGGTACTTTCTATGTAGGAGATTCACTACAAGAACAATGCTTATTCTGCAATTCTTTATATACAGGTGAGTAACTATTTTAAAATGATTACAAGCAGATGATCAAAGTCTAATACAAGCTGTTGTACTACAAAGTGGGAAATGACACACTTTGGCAGGAAATGCATGGCCAAGTCTCTTTGCAATCTAGATGATATGATGAGAACACAGAAGTGCATGACTGTGGCGTAGCAAGAACTGGCATGTATTTAAAATGTAGAATTTTAAATACTGAAAAGCTTGTGTTCCAGTTTAATGGAGAAAACTCAGCTCTTGGATCCACAAAATTGACTAACTTCTGAAAACCAGGAAATATGTCTTCTTATTGAGTTCTGACCATCTCTCATAGAGTTCTTATATTGCTGATTTGGTAGAAAACAAAATTGAAAGCACATTATGTCAGTTTGAAATATTAATTTCATCAATCTTTGAACTACACCAGAATTTATCATGTAGTCTAACATATATAAAATAAAGTGCTATTGCAAACAACATTAAACAATTCCTTTGTCCTCAGAAATGTCAGGATATGAGACAAAATCCCCATCATCTCCTTTGGAAAGTGGAAAATGTGGTGTGGACTGGCTTTCCTTATGACAGCTAGATACCACTCCTTTTAACAGTTTTTTTATTAATGCCACCTTAAAGTCTACTTTATATTTATTGGTAGTTAGTAATTTCAAACTTCTTTTTGCAGTGGAGGATATGATTTTGCATATTGAATTGCCTTACCCTTCCTTAAATCACCTGCATCCCTCTTCCAAAAGACAGCCAGAGATACATTATCTTCTAATTTCTAGATATCAGGAATGTCTTCCATTGGATGTGAATACCAAGTACTTATGAACTATAGAGCCTAGTGTTTATATGAATACCCATCTTAATTAAGCAGTAGTTTATAAGAAGAAAGAATGAAGCAACATTGGCTGTGTGCTTATTATGAACTAATTATTAATCTAATATATTTATATAAATAATCTACATTTTAATCCTCAAAATAGATATTTTAATCCTCAAAGTAGATATTACAATACTGAATCTATAGATCAGTAAACTAAGTCTTAAATTATCATAACATTAGCTAGCAATTACTGAATACTTGAGAAGTGAGATTACTGGGCTAATTTATATTTACATTTCTAAGCTTTAGAAATGTAATTCTAAGCCTTAGAATCTAAGGGCTTATTGATCCTTATAACAACTCTAGAAAGGAGGAATGTAATTCTAAACCTTAGAATCTAAGGCCTTATTGAATCCTTATAACAACTCTAGAAATGAGGTGTCATTGTTATACTCATTTTAAAGATGAGGAGACAGTGGCTTAAATAAGCTAAGTAACTTTCCCAAGTAAAGATGTGGTGTGTGCAATGTATTGCTACAATAGCTTCCTTCTGGAGTCAATTTCCCAAGAGGCCCAGAGTCTTCAGGGCTGTGTGTCATTTGTAAGGGGAAAATATGTCTTTTAAAAGGTTTTCTTTATGAAAATGTAACAACATTATAGGGCAGTTGGAGTCTTTTCCTGCTGCCATTGGGGAGATTAGAGGAGCTAATGTGTAAAAAGGCCTTTCTCACCAGGCACTAAGATTAGAGTTTTGTGTTACTTTATGCACTCCTCTCCATATGAGACAGAGAGCATAACCCCAGTTTACAAGGAAGGAAGTTAGGCATCGGAGAGGTTAAGTGACCCAAGATTTCACAGGTGCCAAGTGGCAGCATGGGAATCAGAGGCAGGGCTCATTTGTGGCTGTAGCAGGATGCCATGACTTGGGAGAACAGACATCACAGGACTTGAAGGAACTGCACAGGTTTAAGGGCCTCCTGAGTCTCATGTACTAATAGGCCCTTCCATACTGTCAGACTTCTTTAAGCAGCCACACATTTCTGCTTTTAAACCTCTTTCTGGAAACCATTTCTATGAGCAGTCCTGCTATTAATAAAGTCCTACATCTACTCAAAACAACCAGCATAGTGCACCAGGCCCAGGCCTTCTCCGTTCTCAGAATCACTGAGTCAGATGCTTATTTACCTCACACTTCAACTTAGAAACTTCCCAGTTTCAAGACGGGTTTCCTGGAAATGCAATTGTGTCTGGGATCATACTCCAGATGATACTCCTGACCTGCTGGACAAGGATGTTACATTCTTATCCAGCATCTTCTGACCCTGAGAAAACCCACACACAGATGCACAATCTCTCTAAGTTTTCCTTTTATGCTGGGAGGTCAAATTATAATACTTATATCCTTCTGTAGAGATAAATTTCATAACTATGTCAAAGCACTTTGCAAAATATTCAAGTGACAAACACACCTTACTTATTATGATTGACTAGAGGCCCGGTACATGAAATTCGTGTACGGGGTGTGTGTCCTGCAGCCCAGCCTGCATCCTCTCCAATCTGGGACCCCTCAAGGGATGTCCGACTGCCCATTTAGGCCCAATCCCTATCTGAATTGTCCCTAACCACTTCTGCCTGCCAGCCTGATCACCTCCTAACCACTGCCCTATCAGCCTGATTGATGCCTAACTGTTCCCCTGCCAGCCTATTTGTCCCTAACTTCCCTCCCCTATAGGCTTGATTGACCCCAACTACCATTCCTTGCAGGCCTAGTCCCTCCCAACTGTCCTCCCCTGCTGGTCATCTTGTGGCAGCCATCTTGTGTCCACATCGGGGTAGTCTTCTTTGACCACATGGGGTCAGCCATCTTGCATGTTGGAATGATGGTCAATCTGCATATTACTCTTTTATTAGATAGAATAAAGGCCTGGTACATGGGTGGGGGTCAGCTGGTTTGCCCTGAAGTGTGTCCCTGATCAGGGTGGAGTTTCCTTGGGATGTGGGGTCGCCTGGGCAAGGGGCCTATAGTGGTTTGAGACCAGCCACATCCCCTGGTGACCCAAGCAGAGGCCCCCGAATCTAGGATTTATTTATCTTCTATAACTGAATCTTTGTAGCCTTGAGTAAAGGCCTGGGCTGGCCAGGGTATGCAGAAAGTTTGGCTTCCTCCATCACCAGGGGCAACCCAAGCCTCCTGTTCACAGCCATCTTGGTTGGGTTAATTTGCATACTCACTTCTGACAGACTGGTAGGCAGGCTTATGGTTAGTTTGCATATTACTCCTTAATTAGATAAGATAGCCCAGAGCACATGGCTATGTTGGTAGAAACAAGAGTACAGGCAGTCATGGGATGTCCTAGTAGGTGTAGGAGAAAGAGAACTAACGTTTTCTGAGTGGCCACTATCCCAGTGGCTTTCCATTTGCTAGGAGTATAGAGTCCCAACCTTCAATAAGGAGCAAGTTAATAAATAATTACAACACAGAAAATAAGCTCTAACAGATACAAATAAACAATGGGAACAGCATTAATTGAGTTATGTCCTCCTTCCGCTCCTATCATCCACATGTACCATGCCATAGCTTTAAGGAGCTACATTTATGCAGTGTAGTTACCCTCTTCCCCCAAGTTAGTTGGTTCAAAGGTGGAACACCTACTGGCTTGCCACCCCACAGAACCTGAATATCTTCTTTCAGTCTTCTTCTCCACTGTTTGTGGTAGGCTTTGAGGAAGGCTTATGCTCAGATATGCTTTTATAATTCTGCATAGGCATCCTTGTTGAAATTGCTGTCTGGAGGCCACTGCTCTCCTTGCCTCTGGATATGCTGCTGCCACTTTCAGGGTACAGTGCCCTCTGGTCCCCAAAGCTTTATATCCTCACATTGCAAAACATAACTCGTATCCTCAAGGCCTCAGTGAATGAAATCAATTCTGAGTTCTGTATAGGTGAGAGAAATACCTCTTTTTCATAAAGGCTGGATATAATTCTTAGGTGTGCATAGTTGTTTTGAGTACCAATCCATGTGTAACAAACCACCCACAAACTTAGTCTTAAAATAATAACCATTTATCATTTCTTAAGATTCTGTGAGTCAGAATTTAAGGCAGGATGGAACTGTCATAATGGGCAGTTCTTTTGCTCTACATATTTATTGGTATCATTTATATAAATTCATCCAGCTGGGTGCTTAGCTAGAAATAGAACATAAAAAAAATGGTTTCTAAGTCTCCAGGGCCTCTTTCCATATGGTTTTTACTTATTGTACTAGACTGGGATTTATCATTATATAATATCTAGCTTCCAAAGCAGAGTTTTCCAAAAAGGAGAACACAGAAGCTGACATACCCATTAAGGACTGAGCTCAAAAGTCCCAGAATATCACTCCAACATGTTCTATTAGTCAGAGCAGGTCAGAAGGCCAGCTCAGTTTTTAAAAGATTCCATCTC
This sequence comes from Lasiurus borealis, assembly GCA_004026805.1. Lineage (NCBI taxonomy): Eukaryota > Metazoa > Chordata > Mammalia > Chiroptera > Vespertilionidae > Lasiurus > Lasiurus borealis. The sequence continues at coordinate 29,047 of PVJN01020854.1, read as the reverse complement.
TTAATGTGAGGAGGGTCATGTGTTTCCAAGAAAGAATGGTCGGTGGCTGTATTTGAAGGCTAGACCTAAAATAAACCCACACCATGCTGATTTCTCCACCACCTTTTCCCTCTTCTTACATCCTATGGAGGCACTAAGCAAACCTTTCTCTTACCCCATGCATGTCGATACATACAAGAGGTATTGGTGCATGTGTGTTTGATGTAGACATTATCAATGTAGTGGTGTTACAGACACCCATATTAAGCATGCACAGCTAAAACTTCTGAATTTTAGCTAAGCAGATACTTGAGATACTCCAGACAAGCGGTTCTCAACCTGTGGGTTACAACCGCTAGCAGGGTTGCCTAAGACCTTTGGAAAACACAGATATTTACATTATGATTCATTAACATAGTAAAATTACAGTTATGAAGTAGCAACAAAAATAATTTTATGGCTGGGAGTAACCACAACATGAGGAACTGTATTAAAGGACTGTGGCATTAGAAAGGTTGAGAACCACTGCTCCAGACTAAGAAGTTTACATTTCTCATTTCATTTAAGTTTCTTGAAACCAATGAAGGATGTATACATATAACTAGAGGCCTGGTGTGAAATTCATGCACGAGGGGGGTGGGGGTCCCTCAGTCCAACCTGCACCCTCTCTAATCTGGGATCTCAATAGGATTGGACCTAAACAGGCAGTCAGACATCCCTCTCACAATCCAGGACTACTTGCTCCCAAGTGCTCGCCTGCCTGCCTTCCTGATTGTTCCTAACTGCTTCTGCCTGCCAGCCTGATCACCTCCTAATCACTCCGCTCCAGCCTGATTGATGCCTAACTTCTCCCCTGCCAGCCTGTTTGCCCCAAACTGCCCTCCCCTGATGGCCTGATCATCCCTTACTGTCCTTCCCTGCAGGCTTGATTGCCCCAACTGCTCTCCCTTGCAGGCCTGGTTCCTCCCAACTGCCCTCCCCTGATGGCCATCTTGTGGTGGTCATGTTGTGTCCACATGGGGACAGGATCTTTGACCACATTGGGGAAGCCATCTTCTGTGTTGGAGTGATGGTCAATCTGCATATTACTCTTTTATTAGATAGGACAGAGGCCTAGTGCATGGGTGGAGGCCAGCTGGTTTGTCCTGAAGGGTATCTGGGTCATGGTGGGTGTTTCCTTGGGTCATAAGGTGGCATGGACAAGGGATTTGTATTGGTTTGCAGGCCAGCAATGCCCCCTAGTGACCCAAGCAGAAGGTATCTGAGATTTATTTATCTTCTACAATTGAAATTTTGATTCCTGGAGTGGAGCCAAGCCTCCTGCTCACTCCCTGGTGGCAGGCATTTCTGTTGGGATTTATTTATCTTCTATAATTGAAATTTTCTATCCTTAAGTGGAGGCCAAGACAGGTAAGGGCTGCAGAAATTTTGCTTTCTCCATTGCTGGGGGCAACCCAAGCCTCTTGCTCTCTCCAGCTGCCACCATTTTTGTTGGGACTTATTTATCTTCTATAATTGAAACTTTGTAGTCCTGAATGGAGGCCTGAGTTTGCTAGGGTGTGTGGAAAGCTTGGCTTCATCCATTGTTGGGGAAACCTAAGCCTCCCTCCTGCTCGCTTCATAGCTGCAGCCATCTTGGTTGAAGTTAATTTACATACTTTATCCTGATTGGCTGGTGAGCATGGCTTTGTGGATGTAGTGGAGTAATGGTTAATTCGCATATTATTCTTTTATTAGATAGGATAATACAGACTCAGTAGAACAATCTAGTAAATGAGTGAACTGCAACCTCATCCTTTGTCCATCTAAACCCAAAGCCCATGTTCTTGACATTGTACTTCACTGCCTCTCTTCATTATTAATTATTCTTAGAATAATTAAGAAAGTAGTTCTTACTTTATTCATTAAATATTTGCTGATTTTTTAATATGGAATGAAATGTCTTTTAATATATTTTAGGGCAGCTCTTTTTAGTGAGTTTAAAGCACTGTGAATTAATCTATTGCCTTAACTCTATAAATGGAAAAATTATTGAAAAATAATTGAAAGGTTTTATATTAATCAAATTTATATCCAATTAGTTATTTTCATAACATTCTAAAATATTAGGATATTCATTTTTAAAACAAGTCACTGTATAGCCAGATTTTAGCTAAGCAGTGTAAACAAAATCCATGGATAGCATCAAGATTTATTTATTGAGGCCTTAAAATGTTCTTAGGATGCTTGTAGGTGCTGAGGGAATATGTAATACTTATAGTGTTTTTCCCTTTAGGAGCTTATAATCTAATTTAAGAAGACAAGCATACCCATGAAACAGTTAAGCAACAAGTGATGGTCATGTAAAATTAAGTGAATTAGAGATGGAAAAGACACCCTAAGTTTACCCTCAGTGTCGGTTGGAGTGATGAAAACATAAGAGGAATTGTTAGCTGGAACTTTTAGAGTAGGAAGAACCTAGATGTGCAATGCAAAAGAGATGGGGGAAAAAAGATAAAACCCAAAACAAAGCCAAGAGTTCACAGAGTTTAAATCAACACTTTTATTGAAAAAAAAAGTAACAAAGCAGGGGCAAGAAGAAGTTTCCTGAAATTAGCCATGTGGTTGGATAGTTCTCTGAATTCAAGGTCTGCTCTTAACACAGCAGAGTCAGCAGGTGAAACCAAGTGTTAAAAATAGTTCTCCATTCAAATGCTGAGACAACCATGGGGGGAATTATGTATTTTGGATGTTTTTTGCAGCCTCCAAATGATGACAAAGAGCTTATCATTAGCTCTTTCTCTAACTTAAAGAGTGGTAAGCACATTTGTACAATTCAAGAGGCAACATAAGGATGGGGCACCCCAACTTTACACTACTATCACTCCTCACTACTATCACTCCTCACCTTAATCCATTTCTGACTCTCAGAAGTACCTCCTGGCAAAGTACTTGGCACCACCTTGAGTAGTTTATAGGTGGAGATTTTAGAATCTAAATTTCTGAATTGGATGGTAGTGGTGATAATACAAATTTAGTAATATGTAATTTTAATGTCACTTTGGTAAATAATATGATATCATTTTTGCAAGCAATGGCATGAAGGTAATGTTGCAATTTAATAGGAACTAGGAAGAAATCAAAATTGTAAAAATTAGTTTCCTCATCTGTAAAATGAAGTGGTTGGGGAAGGTGATTGTCAAGGTCTCTTCTGGCTTTATTACGATGCTCTGATTCTGAGATTCTATTCTGTATATAAACAAGATCATTAATTTGAACTCACAGTATTTTAAAACATATATTTTAATACATACTTAAGATTTCTTTTCAGGTTTCTGTAGGTTGTATTATGCTATTTCACTCCATAAAATAGCAATTATTATTATGGCTGAACACTGAATCATTTTAGTTTGCCAAATGCTCTGAATTCTCTCATGATTAAATAAGATACATACATATAAGGTAGATTATTACTAGCTGTGATTACTTTGAATGAATGAACAACTCAGCACACATATTCTTAATCAGAATATAGACTTCACTAAATGGTGTTGACATCTTATTTCACCCTAACACTGTACACATTCTGAATTAATAAGTGCAATAAACATGGTCAACTTATTATTTGGGTCAGTTACAAATGTAATGAATATATTGTAAAGCACATTTTAATGTTAAGATTTCAGTTCTCATCTGATTGGTATTCTCTTTCTCTCTTTTTCTGAAGTGAAAGATTTTAAATCTACTACCTATTACATACTATAATCAGAAAATCAGAATTTAAATGTGTTGTCCAGCATTTACCATAGTAATTTCATTTCATTTATTCCATTTTTCATAACAATAAAATATATTCAGACCAATAAATATGATAAAATATCAATTTTTATAGCTTTATAGAAGAAAACAAAAAAAAATATGTTGGCAAGAGAATAAATGCCTTTCACAATTTACCTCCAAGCTGTGTTTTGAGCTTCATTTTATACCACTTCTCCATATTTCTCAATATGTTTTAACCACAATGGATGTTCCTTGTGTACATTTTAAAATATATGATGTTCCATCTCTTCCTCCATAATGTTCTATCTCTTTGTCCCTGAATTAACTCTTTTATCTTATTGCCATTGTACTTATATTTCTATGATTGCACTTACTACTTTCCAACACATTTGAGTTAATTGTATAACCTGTGTTTGATCCAGCCGTAGGAACAGTCATAATCAGTATTTCTCAGACTTTGTCCAGATAACTAGTATGACAACTCTATCATTCCTCAAAACTTCCAATTATTTTGGGAAGTTCCTAAGGGATGTTTTACATATTATTATGAGCACCATCCTTTCCATCTTTGCATAACTAGATTCACTACCTTTTTCTAAATTATCACCTGAGAATGTGCTTATTGATTTTTAGAGAGAGAAGGAAGGAGCAAGAAAGAGAAAGAAACATCAATTTGAGAGAGAATATCAATGAATTTCCTTTCATACATGCCTCAATGAGGGTATTGAACCAGCCATGTAGGTATGTGCCCTGACAAGGCATGAAACTCATAACCTTTCTATATGTGGGAGGTTACTCTAACCAACTGAGACACCCTGGTGAGGGCTAGATGCACTATTTTATTTTTTACTCTGAATGACATCCTACCATTTACTGTCAAAGTGATTTTATCTAGAATGAAAAAAATAAAAATAAAACTTACTGACTTCCAGGGTTCAAATTCAAACTTGAATACCCATAGGGGACAGCCACATTTCTTAATATGGCATTCGACTCTCCATGACTTGGCCTCTATCTAATTTTCTAGTGTTATCTATGAACTTTTTCTACCTGGAATTTACACTCTATAAATAAACACCTGCTTTTATAATACTCCCACATAGCAGATGCTTTCATCCTTTGGGTCATTATTTATATTGTTTCCAGTGCCTGAAATGTCCTCCCTACCCTTCATCAATTGGTTCACTTTTTGCCCACTCTTAAAAATTTAGTACAGAGATAACCTCCTCCAGGAAATCTTACCTAAAAACCTCCTATATGAGTTCAAGCACTCTAATATGTGCTAAACATTTTATTTTTTAAAAAAATAATAATGCCAGCTAACTTATTGGACACTTAATTTTAGGCATTGCTCTAAATGTTATACCTGATTATACCATCTAATTCTGTCAATAGCCTTCTTAGGTAGACACTGGTATCACTCTCATTTTACTAATGAGAAGACAGAGCTCATGTGTATTTTTTAAGTCACATAGCTAATAAAGTGAAAGAATCATAACAACTTATTTTCATCCTTTGAAAATGAGATGAAAAATGGCCTTAATCACATTTTAATAAAATGATCAATTTATGTGTCTGTTCTCTATCACACATTCTTCTTTTTCAATTTAATGGTACACTGGTTAGAAATATAATATTGAGATTCAGGAAAAAGCTTCAGGCAGAAACATAAGTTTAAGGATTGTGGAGTCTAGTTGGTTATTGAAGCTAAGGACTTGTTGAGATCACCTGTGTAGAGCTGTTAGCGTGAAAGGTAAAATAATTGAAGATGGCATGTTGGAGGTTTAAGAGATGGTTAGAAAAACAGAAAAAGGCATAGACACAGAGTTAGGAGTGAGTAGAAATATCACAAATTCCAGAGAGGAAAATTACAGTAAAACAAAGACAATCAGCAAAGTAAAAGGCTCAGAAATGTCAGTAATATGAGGACTAAAAGAAATGATTAAATGGAAAAAAGAGACTAAATGAGTTGTAGATAAACGGGACCAAAAAGTGAAATCAGCATGAGGCATGGGTGTTCATGAATGGAATTCTGGAAGTAAGTAGGATGGAAGAATTAAGGTTGAATGGAGATGATTCTCAGTGGACAGGGAAGAGAAAGTGAAGAAGAAAAAACTAGAAATGTGATAGAGAGAGAGAAACATTGACTGATCAAAGTTACAAGAAGAGTACAATTGAAGAACCATTCCCTTTGACAAAAAGGATGGGATAAATTGTGAGTTCATTCATTTGATTTAACAAATCTCCTAGGTACCTGGCACTATTTTAGGCATTGGGGATACAGCAGTGATCAAATGAAACAAAAACCCCATCTTTATAAATATTACAATCCAGCCTTGATTCTTGTGGGAGGAAAACACACACACACACACACACACACACACACACACACACACACCAAGAACACAAAGTAAAATCATATAATCAATGATTATTTTTCATGTTATAAAGAAAAGTAAAAAAATCACAGCAGAGAAGGAAAATGAGGATAAGGAGCATAATTTTTAAAAAATTGGTTAGGAGAGCCTGAATAAGGTGACATTTAAGGAAAATTTTGAAGGAGAAATGGAGATAGCTATATGCCTCCCTGAGCAAGAGCACTCCACATGGTCCAAAGAGCAATTGTAAAGAGTCTGTGGTCAAAGGGTCAATTAAGGACTCACTTGCCTCTTTCTGGGTCATGTACACCTCAACAGCCTTTTCTAAGCCACTCTGCAATAGCAGAATGTCAGCTGACCTGAGGGTAGCCTTATTGCATACAAAAGTATCTCAAGCTTTCACAGTCTATAATTTGCTGAATCTCTCGGGAGCCCAACCTCTATCCCCAGAAAGGCAGGATCTGCCAAGGCCATGCCTGAAGCCCTCCTCAGTGCATGGCCTTGGCAGAGCAGTGTGTGCTGCACAGAGGCATGAGCCGAAGGGAAATGAGCAGTGGTTGACATGTTTTCTGAGGTCCAGCAGTTCAATGACAGAAAAACCTAGCTTGGTCTTAATTCTTAGCTCATCCAAAGCCTAAAGGACACAAAAATCAAAGAAATTGTGATGAGTATCTTAAGTAGGATATGAGGTTTGAAGATATTTTTTAAAAGGGACAGAGAACACTTTGCTACTTTCCTAATTGTGTGGTGATTGTGCAGAAGGCTAAAAAGCATTAAAGTAAGCATCTAAGGACATCCTGTAGTTTTGAGATTAACTATAGTGGCTTGTAACTGATTCATTGCTGTGGTTGGGATTCTTCTGTATCTTCTTCACTGTTGATTTACGTTAGGAAATCTCAAGTACAATAACACATTATTGATAATTTGATGATTTCATCTTGAATGCTTTCTTCAATGTCTTAGCATTTCCTCTTGTATCAGAAAGTTCGTATAGTTGTTGATTGAACAAATGCTTTGAATCAATAATCCATATTTTAATTTAAAATAAAATCTTAAATTACTACTTTAAAAAAAAAAAGCATGGAGTCAGCAAATGATGAAGCAAAAGCTGCACAAATGCAGTGGAAGTAGTAGAAGTGTTCTGGCACGATCCCTGATCCATGTGTGGAATCTTCGGTGTGAAACTATTCTAAGTGGAGAACCAAATACTCGTGAATTTACTGTAGTCCACACTGTCGCCATATTCTGCAAACTGCATGAAAAAAAAGGGACCATAATTTGTCCAAATAAAGGCAAATCCAAAAATGCTCCTCCCTTGGAGAATTGAGCCTTTTTCAAGAAGAGGTACCCTTTCTCTTCAGAGGGCTATTCTAGGTCAGGCTCTGGGAGCAGCATCCTGAAACTAGACCAAATACCGGCTGCATATGAAAATGTTGCTTTCTCTTACAACTTTATGCCTTTGAGAGAATCTGCTCTTGAGCAACCAGGACATGGGGAAAAAAGGGGGAGAAGAGGATTTTGTTACGTAAAATAGGGATTTCCCCACATTGGTACCTGGGTATGTATTCAGTATCTTTTATGTAGCTAAATGTTTAATCTTGGGACAAAACATGCCATAGGAATTTTAAAACATCTGAAAATGAAGCTTAAATTTATATTACTTTTTTCTACAGTTCTTAAAGGATGTAAGTTCATATCTTAATGCTATTACCTAAGCTATTCTGGAAAATATGTTCATTGCCTTTCTGTCACATTCAATTGAATTCATTATGAAATTTTCTAAACGTCTCATGTCTACAACATTCCTTTAAATAATAAATTATATCATTTTTAAAAATTCAATTTAAGAAACAAATTGACAGGCAATATTTCATACTTTCTTAATTATCAGGTAGCTGACTCATGAATTACAGATATGTCCTTTTACTTATTTAAAAAATCAAAGTGGAAGGCGCAGTCAATCTAAAAGAATGAGTATTTGATACATTTATTGCTTGAAGTTGTTTACTATAATACTACTATCTTTCCATTTTTAGGAGAGCTTGTGGCAAGTTTTTATCTAGAAGCATATTATAATCACAAATGGCTATCTTAAGATCCAAATTAATGCTTCCAATAGCTCACATTGCTTCCCTCTCCCCCCACTGAATATCTGTGAATTTTTCAATGTTTTTTAAAGCATAAAAATAACTTTTAAAAGATATATTTTTATTGATTTCAGAGAGAAAAAAAGAGGGAAAGAGATAGAAATATCAATGAAGAGAGAGAATCATTGATTGGCTGCCATCATATCCCTTCCCTATCTCCCCACATTGGGGATCATGGGGATCAAGCCTAAAACCCAGGCATGTGCCTGACCAGGAATCAAACAGTTACCTCTTGGTTCCTAAGTCAATGCTCAACCACTGAGCCATACCAGCTGGGAAAGCCCTATGTTTAAAGTTTGGTGTTCCAAAGAGGATTTCTGTCTGCCTGATGCCTGCTATTTTAAACTTAAAAATAGAATTCTCCTACAACATGAGTAATGTGAAATTTTTGTTACAAACCTCAGTACATGTGTATCTCTGTATTTCTAGGAAATTCCTGGCCGTTATTGACTTGAATATTTTCCATTTTTTTTTCAATTCTGTTCTCTAGAGTACTAAGCTTTGGGCCTTTTAACTCTCTCTTGCATGTATCTTAATTTGTCTTTCATGTCTCACCCATCATTACTTATTATTTTGTGATTTCATATCATGTTACTTAATTTTAATCATATAATCAAATATTTTCAAGTCTATTTATTGAATATTATTTCAACAATTATATATATAAGTAAATACACATATATATGTTTTCTTTTTCATTGTTTAGCATTTTTGTTCTGTGGGAAAGACTTACTTCTTTATCTCTCTGATTATATGAAACATCTTTCTTTAAAATTTATTCTAA
>PVJN01020854.1:0-15000 GCA_004026805.1 Lasiurus borealis | reverse complement strand
GATTGACAAGCTAGCAGAGTGCAACGCATTTTTACTAGAAAATGCAGCATGGGCAGTGAATATGCATTATTCCTTTTATTCTATTGCTCCGCATTAATAGTTCTGAAATTAAGCTTTATGTTCCGATAGCCCTATTGATTAGCATTTCGCTGGAGATGTACATGTGCCTGTTCCCGGTTCCCTTCCTCTCAATAATAATTATGTGAAACCCCCCTCCCCCCGGCCATTATTCACAGCCTGTTGTCATGTTAGTATTTCAGATACATGGGGCTTTTCATTCGCCTGCTTAGGGTTAGGAAAGGATGTAATGCTATGTTGAAAAATCTTAACTTGCCTTCCTGACAATTAGGGCGCCAGGTAATGTCACCCAGGGACTCATCAGGACTTATGACTGGAACAGCTCCTCCTCAGGGTCCAGCTCTGAACGTGTTTCAGTTGTCAGTGTCGATGGAGGATGTGTCTCGCTTTAAAGACTGTGTGTTATGTACCTTGAGCATAGATTTGCTTTAAAAGAATTCATAGAGATCAGGTATGGATTCTTTATATACTTTGTTTTTAATCCACGAAGCAAAACATTTATCGAAAGGAAAAAATAGTATAGACTTTAAACTACTTTGGAGGATGTGTCTGAGGGTGTGTATAGTTTGCTTCCATCAAGCAGTTTGCTGTGTTTTGACTTGATAAAATTTGGCTTTTTTTCGTGTTATTTTTCACGTTACTTCTTGATTCGGCTTTTTTGTCTCATTCCAAAAGCAATATTATCAGCAACATCCCTCTGGTAACTGACTTAAAACTATGCTTCTTAAAGGAATAGAAAGGGATCAAAGTATTTTAAATAACAGCTTTGCTACTAAATATGCAGTAAATTCATTTTTTAACTTCCCTTATCATTGGTGCTTGCTGAACCTGCTGATAAAATGCTGCAGGAGTTCCACACTTCCAGAATCACCACAAAGAATTTGGAAATACATTGAATCTGCACCACATTTAATTTGGGGCTCCCCCTTTATAGCCAAGTGGTGAAAATGGGGCAATTGATGTGAATCCTGGTAGACATCTCATTTCACCTAGGGCAGTTCTCTGCTGTGTTTGCCCTCTTAGGAAATCATACATAACAACATCGAGTGTGCAAGCTGACACACTTACTTATGTAATGGAAGGGCAGCTTTAATAACATGCATATTTCTTTGTAAACTAACTGACTACATATATATAACAAAGACTCAACTCAATCAAAAGTTTCTAGACCACCCCAAAAAAAAACCTCAAACATCGAATTAGAAATCTGAGTACAAATTTTAAGGGACATGAAGCTGTATTTGGGATCTATGACCTTCTTACTTGAATCCTATTATGTCCTTTGATTGTTGAGGCCATTTGGAGAATCAAAATCAATCTGGCATTCGCCTGTAAGGAAAGTTAACAATACACCAAAACCCTCAAAAATCATAGAAATCCCCAAAGCATTTTTATTTTATTTTTAGTACATAGTGACATATAGTATGTGGCAAAGTATATTAAGACCAAATATAATATTTTTGGTATCTGATTTTCTTTGGTATTTATGAATATTTTTTCTGTAGAAGAATAAATAGGTGAAAATAATTCACCACCATATGATTTGTTTTATCCTTAGGCATTGCCTGAGGTTACTGGAACATCCCTAGTTTTCAGTATCGAAAAGTGAAATGCACAACAATGAAAATTTTATTAAAATGTATGTTAACCCATTACTGTATGTTCATTTTCAATTCTTTATAAGAAAGCATGATGTATCATTTTGTGTGTGTCATTCTTTAAAAAAAAAAGGATGAGTCAAGTAAAGGAGCAAATTTAATGGGGGGATTTTATGGGAAACATTATACAAATGGCAGTGCATGTGATTCCCATTATTAAAATAATTTGTCATTGTATAAAAAAAGGTATAAATTTCAAGAAAGAGTCTTCTTTAGTTATCTGCCCTTTTTTAATGACAGAGGCTTTTGTGCAGAAAGACAGACACGTTCTCGGGCAAAGCCCATTTCAGGCCAGAATTTCTGAAAGCCCTATTAATGTTTCATGCTAATCAAGGAGAGTGGGAAATAGAGCTGACAGGTGCTTTCTACTCTGCTTATTCCTGTCTTCCTGCATTAGACATTACTAGCTTAAAAAAGGGCCAATGGGGTTCTTTTCCAATGCATATCGTAAGAGGGGCAAAAATAAAATAAATCTTGGCTTAAGTTTCCTGTTGTTTTCCATCTTGGATGAGCTGATACCATTCTTGGTCATGTGAGTGCATTGATTATTAATAAATCTGTTTTGCTCTAAACTGTAACCTCAAAAGGGATGTGCCATTTGGATTTAGCATTCCAGTACAGCAAGCCATGCTATTTGTGAGTCTATAAAGGTTCCATCTGGACTGTCCATGTTAAGATATTGTACCCACAAGTAATTTGAGCTTTTTGCTGATATCTGGTATCTTTAATAGAAATTCTATTTGTATATGGGATACATTCAGTCATCACCATGCTATCTAGAGACATAATTTAGATTGGAGCAGATATCTTTTCTCTTTCTTCACTAGAATGCTTATAAATAATCACACTTGTCAAAGCTCCATGCCAGAATGAATACATTCTATCACATCTGGTCTAAGAAAAGATAATATATTGACTATGGATTATTTTTGTTTTTTTGTCTTCAGATATATAATACTATCTTAATCTGATTGGACCTATAAATTTGTGTGTAAGATCACTTACTATATAAAATTAAAGTACCTTACTCTTATAGAAAAATGCTCATTTATCCTAATGATTATGTGATTAAAAATATATTAGCTTGACTAACTTTTCCACATCTTTTATTCATAGAAAAACTATTTTTTCTTAAAGTGCATTTAGACATGCCAAGGACTATTACCTTCAACTTTAACTACTGAGGGCCTGCCACTTTCTGGCACCTGGTGTCTATCTTAGCAAGGTGGAAGGTGACATGCAGAGCCTTTGGGATGGAATGAAATATGACTGGGCAAAGTCTTCAAGTAGCAAGGGTGAGTTCACAAAAACAGATGACAGTCATTCATAATTGAGAAATATAGAAATAGTTGTTTTACCCCTATTTGAAGATGGAAACTCATGCTCAGTTGCTCAAGGAATACTAAAAATGTGCTAAGTTTAGAAAGTGACATAAAGGTTGATGACAGGCACATAAATAAAATGAAAGAAATTATTTTAGGTTATGGAGCCTAACAGCATACCAAAACAGAATTTTTGAATTTTATGTTCTTTTCCCTCCATGGAAAATACTTTCTGGTCATAACTCCTTACACAGGCAAGAGCAGAATATGTAAGTGAATTTGTATAATCCAGAGTAATGAAAGTCAGTCTCCCTAGCCTCATAAGACAATAGCAGGCCTTGACTGGATTTTGCATAGTCTTGATTTGAAGAAAACAGTTTCATATAAGAAGCTTAAAATTTCAAAATTAAGAGAAATAGATCTTGATGAAATAGTATTACCACTCAAATTATATACTGAAGGCAATTATTCTTAATTTGCGGGAGGTAAAAGCTATAGACCTTGTAAAATGTGATAGAAGCTACAGACCTTGCTTGAAAAACTCATATATACTAAAACTTTTGCGCACAGTATAATGGAGTCTACAGATTACTTAAAACCTATGTATGTAAGTCCAAAAACTACAGGTTAAAAACACCTCCATTTGGCTTCAAACTCACCTTTTATAGCTCCCCTCCCCAATCCCTCGGGGCCAAAGGCTTAAGAGCCTAAGTAAGATTTTGCTTAATCCCTCTTTCTTTGATCATACTTGCTCACTTAGTCATGGTTTATCTATCTAAAGATGTCAGGCAAGGGTGTTGTTTCCTTGTAAAGAGAGGATCCCTCACAATAGGTAAGTTCTCTGAGGAACAATAGAAAACAAAACAAAAAAAACTGAATATTTAAAACCAGAGATAGAACATCCTTGTGTCTGAAATGAAGACTGCATCTCTTAGAACTCTAGTCTAGTTTGGTACTTGAACCATGTAGAACTCCATCTTCTTGAGATCACTGTAGGAGGATTTAACTTTACCTGGTCTTTCCATAGGAAGTGGCCCTACACAAAATTGCTTTGGATGATGATCCTGTCAATATCCTACATAATAAAAGCCTAATATGCAAATCTACAGAACAGCAGATTGACCAGTGGAACAATCATTCACTATAACATGCACTGACCACCAGGTGGCAGACACCCAATGCAGGAGTTACCCCCAGCCCACGGACCCCAAGCTAGCCAAGGTGGGTGCTTGTGGGGGGCCCCCAATTGCCCCACCAGTCACCCCACAGATGGGCCCTGATCGCCAGCCAGGCCTAGGGTTTCTACCCATGCACAAATTTTGTTCACTGGCGTCTAGTCTAAAATAAGTTTTATTAGATTCATTGTAGGTCATTACAATAGTACAAAAAAAATAAAGACATAAGGAGACATTTGGCTACAGATATTTTGCTATAAAACTGATATTTTGTTTTGCTATGGAATCATATGGACTTTGTTTAGAATAACATAATTTTGCCACATTTCTTGAGACTGTTGGTTTCATTTCCAAGTTGATTTTGCTGTCTTTGCTCAGTCTAGTGTCTGTCACATAGCAGATAACCAACAAAAATCAGTGAATGAATGAATAATTCTATGAAAATTAACTTTATAATTTAAAGGGCCATCTCAATGGATAATAGAACCTTATGCATTGATATAACAAAATAAATATATTTCAATAGACCTTCAAAAGTTTTTGTAGAGCAATAGTCATTTGCTTTGGACTGGTACAAAATTTTAAGACATCTAGATGGCCCTAGCTTTTACTTCTCCTCTACTTCTCTTCTTCAATATATTTCTTTAAGTTTCCAAATGTTCAATATCTACCTCATCAGAAATGGACAGTAAACAAGATGCACCTGGATTTTTTTTTAAACTTTAGAGGTTTTTTTCTTTCTTTGATTGATTGATTTTCTTTTAATTTCAGATTTTTCTTCTGTTTCTTTTATTTAATTTTTTATAGATTTTTTAAAATTTTTCAGGTGTTTTTTTTTCTGTCTTTAAATTTTATCTATTTGAGAGAGAGAAATATCCATCAGCTGCCTTCTGAATGCGCCCAACCACAGATGAAAACAAAACCTGGGTACGTGTCCTGACCTGGAATTGAACCTACCACCATTAGGTGTATTGAGATGCTGCTCCGACCATCTGAGCCACACTGGCCAGGGCAGATGCACATAGACTTTTTATATGTGAAATTTTGTTGGCAGTTGGTGCGAGACAAATGATTTTGAAATCCTTACCCCAAACAACATTTGAATTGTTAAGTTAAATATAACTATTTCCTAAGTATTTCTAGAAATATTAACTTTTTTGTTTTATCACATATAACTAAATACATAACTAAAATCATTGTGTTCTGACACAAATATGTAACAGGAATCAGTCTTTATAAACTGGAATTGCAATTAAAAAAACAACAACACAGCATTAACCAGTGATATTTAAGGTGATTTTTCTTCTCTATTCTGGACTATCCTTAATTCTATCTCTAGCACTCTGAAAGACAGAAACCATCCTTCAATATATTGGCATCTCCATTTAAATTTGACTTTTTTTTTCATTCCTAGATCTCTAGAAGTATTTCATCACCTTAAAGTTATACTAAATTATTTTTAAAGGACAGATAAAATAAATTAAATTATAAAATTTACAGAGATTTTATTCAGAGTTTAATATTTAGCAGCTATTTGCAAAATGGTTCATAGAAATATAGCCAAGTTTGCATTAGATAAGCCTTATCAATACTTTTAAGACTATTGTGATAAAAATTAGATTTCTTTGCCTTTTTATAACAAATGTATAAGAAGTGCATTCCCTCTGAAAGTTCATATTTAAAGCTCTATTTTTTTAAAGGGAAAAAAAAAGAGAGTTAATTTTAGTAGTTTCACCTCTATCGTATAACTGTCATTTTTTTTTTTTTTTTTAGAAAAGAAATGCCATTTGTGGATCATTACTGTCATTTCCAAACCAACTAAACACAGTCTCCCAGCAGCTACAGAATCCCCTGATAAGGACAAATAGATAAATAAAGACAAACATTAAGATTGCAATGTCACACCCCAGAAGCTATTTCCATGTAGGTTTCCAAAATGGGGAAAAACAAAGAATACCACAATCCGGCTGTCAAGCATGTACATATCAGAAAATATAATGGCATTCTGGGATACTCTAGGCAAATCTAGAAGCAATGACAAGCACAGTTGTGATAAAGATTCAGTTCTCAGCAAGTGCACACTCCATCACTGTTCTGTCTCACAGTATGGGCCATCTCTAAATGAACCACCTCAGGAGAGAGCCCTCTCTTACTTCCAGAATGCCTGGCAATACAAATTACCTTTCTCTGGGCCGCAGGCCACATCACCAAGAGAAGGGCTATGAAGTCCCATAAATGGCCACTAAGAGAAAAGGTCTCACTAGCTAAACAAACCTCTATAGCTTGTTCTTCTCAGGCAGAACTATAATCAACATGGAAACAACTTAGTTCCTAAACAAGGAGCAGATTCTAGAACAGCTTGCCAGTGGGTTTTATGTCCCACAGTCCCACTCACAGTATAAGAACTCATCTCCATGGGAAAGAGAACAGAGTTGAACTGACACAGGAAGATCTGTACCCATTTTTATATTCAGCTACAGTGGTCAGATTAATACTGGACAATGGATTAACTCTTACTGACCAGGTAATCAAGACATTTGATATTCATAGTTGAAAGGAGATCAGAGTAATACAATAGAAAATGTAATAACCAACACATTAGAAAGAAGGTAAACCTGGAAAGTAATCTTAAGATATCTATTTAAGGCACTCAGAGCTGGGAGACTGTTTAAGTTACTGTAATAAATCATTAATGAGTGAGCAGTAAAATACTATTAAATCATTAATTAACCATGTGTTAACAGTAGAAAATATTAGTAATTCATTCTTAAGGCACCTAGTGATAGCTACAATACGAAGTGCTTATGGATACATGTAATTAATTAACTAACTTTCTAATTAATTTTTAATATAGTTACAATTAAATTATTAGAATTTTGCTTCTATTAACCACCTAAATAGCAGGATAGTTTACAAGATAATTTTCATGCTTTGTTTCTTGTTAAATGCTATTATATGGAAATGTAAATTTATTCAAATAGTAAAATATGCCCCAAATTCAACCTGATAACCCATTCATTTTTATGCATACATAAAAACCTTTATTTTCAAATTATTAAAAAGACCTTTAATATAGAATTGGCTTTGGTTTTATTGAAGACCACTACAGAATTTCTAGATGATCAGTTTTTCTAAAATAATTGTCATATAAACATTATTCCCACCTATAATAATAAAAGGGTAATGTGCTAATAAGACCAGACATTCTTCCAAACATCATTCCGGATATCTCTCCAGATAAAGCCGGGGCCAGAAGGAAGCTCAGATACTGGGTGCCAAAGATGAGCTGGTGCCAGCAGCCAGGCAAAGGAAGGCCTACTCTTATACAAAATTTTGTACATCGGACCTCTAGTTGGAATATAAAAGATACTTGAAGGGGTTTTTGCATGTTTTAACTAAAGCTTCCAGCTAATACTTTGCTTTATCTTTTTTTTACGTTTGGCTAGCTCAACCATGTTTTATTATAATGGAATAATATATAAAAATAAAGATACAATGTTTAATTTTTATCCATTTGACACCAGACTTATTGATAAAAGATGTCACCCTAAAAAATAGAACTTCATCCCATCTACCATTGTGATAAAATTCCTTCAAAAGACATTATTTGAGTTCACTAGAAGTATATCCAGAATAAATAATATCTTATTGCATAAAATAAGGAGGGAAGATAAGTTGTGGGCTTAATGTTATTTTGTTCTCCTAGTTAAAATTATAACAATGATTCTTAATTATATTTGTAAAAAACAAAATATATTAAGTTGGTTATATGTTAGAAATGTGAGGTAATTGTCTATCTAATATGTATCCATAGACCCAAGTATACATTTTGGTAAAATAGAATATTATCATCCATAATCAAAAGTTTACAGGAAGTATTTTGGCTGACCATCTGAACAGTGAAAATGTTTGTAGTCAGCACTCTTGTCTTTGGAGACCCTTTGTCAGTGGTAAAAGGGAAATAGATAAGAATAGAAACAAATCTAAGATACTTTAGATTAATCATTGGATGTTTAAAGGTATTGAAAGGGAAGGACTGTATTTACAGAGCCATCAGTTCCCATCACAAAGAGATGGCCCTGTGGCCTTTGTCACACTTGTCCATCACTTTCTACCATTATCCAATCAAGTGGTAAGCAGGGGAGTGTAGATCAGAGGGTAAAACACTGAGGAAATGGATTTGTCTATCCCTGTGGTTGGCAAACTGCAGTTCACATGCCACAGAGGCTCTTTGGGCCCTTGAGTGTGGCTCTTCCACAAAATACCACTGCCTGGGCGAGTCTATTTTGAAGAAGCGGCATTAAAAGAAGTTTAAGTTTAAAAATTTGGCTCTCAAAAGAAATTTCAATCGTTGTACTATTGATATTTGGCTCTGTTGACTAATGAATTTGCTGACCACTGATCTATTCTAACAAGACTGCAGTGAGCTTAATGACTAAGAAGAATTAACTCTATCTTTTTTCCCATAGGCCAGTGGTGGGCAAACTCATTAGTTAACAGAGCCAAATATCAACAGTACAACGATTAAAAAAAGTTATTCTGAGGGAAATGTGGGGAGAAAACAAACTGCTTATAATAATTAAAAATATTTCATTGTATGGATAAGGAAAGCAGCTGGCTATGGCATAAGCAAACCTATTTCTTGGTAAGCTAAATTACTCTTCATGGTTCCAGAAAATAATGTGGCCCACCAATGTCATAACAGTATGAGTGAGATACTTTTGCTTTCATGGAGTGAGGGCTCTTTATGTGAGTGTCTTTTATCAAAGAGGGTGTACTTTTCTATTAATGATTTCAGCCAGATCAATGCATGGGGGAAGTATGGGGCTAATGAGGCCAAAGTTACAGGTACAATCCCTGTACAGACCAATTAGGTTTGAGAAAAGAAAAGCTATTCTTAGACAACTGAGAGTACCTCATCTTGAACTGCCTAGTCATTGACCATAAGTGGAGGGAGGTTATTGAATGCCAATTGTAAGAGCCACTATTGCTGGGCAATTAGCTCCTGATGTATGCCTGGTGGTTTGGCAGCAGGCTCAGCCCCTCCAAGTCTGAGATCCTATGGGACTAAGGTCTTCCTAAAGTAAGAGGTTAATGTAACAGGCAAACTTGACTTAGCATCCAAGTTACCCAAAGCCTGTGCCAGGGTAATCTGACAAAAACAGAGAGTTCTTCAGAAACAGCAAGTAGCAAGTGACTTTTACATAGTTTACAGAAATACCGATTCAACGAAAAGAACAATAACAAAGGTCAAGCCACAGGAAAATAATATGTTTAGAATTTTTACTGCAGACTTTTCACATTAGCCCTAAACTAGGCTCCTTAAAAACCAGGTCATTATTGTTTTCATCTTGGAATTATCAGAGCATACCACAGTGCTTGCGACCCTAAAAATCAGCAAATGTCAACCCTTTTCATCTCATGACACACATAAAATTCTGCACACCAAAAATATATATTGCATTTTTTTGCAATAGACAAAAAATAAGTATGATTTTGATTCATTCACTTCTGTACAGCTATTGTGTTGGTTGTTGTCATTTTTTTATTTGACAATATAAGGGAGAAGAGGTCAATGCCACTGACTAAATAAAATAGTCAAGTATTGAGTGTTTTAAAAATTCTTGTGGCACACCAGTGTGCCATGCCGGGATACTGGTTGGAAATTGCTGCTATAGGTAAGCACAGATGACACATATGTAACTAAGTTTTCTAATACATAGCAACATATAAAAAAACAGCGAAATTAATGTTAATAACATATTTTAACACAATATGCCCAAAATATAATAATTTCAACATAGAAACAATTTTAAATTGGATTTTAAAGTTAATGAAAAATCTGCTGTTTATTTTTCAGTTATAGTACATCTCAATTCAGACTAGTCAGAGTTGAAGTGCCCAAGAGACGTGTCACAACAGGACAGCACAACTTTAGATATTCAATTCCTGCATGTGATAAGAATACATAAAAGAGGAATATATGAATGAATGATATGTGAATGAATGAATTAATATTGAAATTGATATAAAAATTAATCATTTTGAGTTTATTGCATAGATGGAAATTATAATCTACCATATTTATTAAAATATATATAAAATTAGTTTATAGATATCCTATATAATAAAAGGGTAATATGCAAATTGATCCTAATGGCGGACCGAACTGAATGACCAGTTGCTATGACACCCACTGACCACCAGGAGGTAGATGCTCAAGGCAGGAGCTGCCCCTTGGTGGTCAGCATGCTCCCACATGGGGAGCTCCACTCAGCCACAAGCTGGGCTGATGTCTTCGAACTCAGTGGTGATGGTGGGAGCCTCTTCTACCTCCTTGGCAGTGCTGAGATATCTGACTGCAGCTTGATATATATCTATGCCATCAGTCATACATACCCTGAGGGCTCCTGGGCTGCAAGAGGGATGTCTGACTACCAGCTTAGGCCCAATCCAGATGGCAGGTGGACATCTCCCAAAGGGTCCCTGACTGGAAGAGTGCACAGGCCAGGCTGAGGGACCCCTGCCCTTAAGTGCACAAATTGTTGTGCACCAAATCTCTGATATATATTGAAGTCTAAGTAACCATTACTACCGAATGACCAGAATGACCAAAACAACCAGACAACTGGCCAATAGCTATAACGCACACTTACCCAGACCTTGCTGCTGCAGCCCTGATAGCCCTGAATCTGATTCACCTGCACCCCAGACCAGACAGGAGGGAGAAGGGAGCTTGATTTCTCATGGGATTGGCCATTGGTTAGCTTGCTGCTGAGGCCAACCTCCCATGGTCCCTCCTCCCAACTGGCCTGATGGGGGGATGGGGACTGGCCAGACAACCTCTCATAGTTCCTCCCCCCGCCTGCCAGCCAAACTTCTGCAGTCCCTATTTCTAGTATATCCCCCACCCCACCCCCGATTGGCCCCTATTGCTGGCCAGGTCAAGGAACCTCACCCATGCACAAATTCATGCACCACGCCTCTAGTATATATATAATTGATTTCAGAGAGGCAGAGAGAGAAAGAGATAGAAACATCAATAATGAGAGAGAATCACACTGGGGTTCGAGCCTACAATCGGGCATGTACCCTGACTGAGAATTGAACCTTGACTTCTTGGTTCATAGATCATCACTCAACCACTGGGCATGGCTTTTTTTTTTTAAAGCAAATGTTTGTTAAGTAGATAGGATGTTAAAGACCAGCATATATCAAATTTTAATCACCTATTCAAAATTTTACAATACCTATTAGTGACTCAAAAATATTTTTCACCAACTACTTGCTTCTGGATCCCAAAATATTTGTTAACTAGAAATTTGAAAATGCGTTGTTCTAAATAAAATGCTTTATAGGGTTTTTTGGGAAAAGCAGCTTGCCTAGGCTTATTATTTATCATAATTCAAAATCATTCTAGCAACATTTTTTCACTGCAAGTGAAAAATACATTTCAGGGCAGTTTATTCTTGAGCAATTAATGCAGTTTGTAGCTTTTATAACTTCAGATTTGGTAGAAAATAAACTGCCATGTTGTATGTTCTCATCCAATGGGAAAGACCCTATAGAGAGAAGTGGTTAATATCGAACACCTATCACCAAGCACCATTTTCTATGTCAGTTTTTTTCCTACCTAATAACAACTGAAAGATTTATAAAGGAGGAAGACGTTATAAAGAAGTAAGTTAAAGGTATCTTTAATAATGTTATCTTATAAAGTATGTTCTATGAAATATAAAATTGTATACCAGTTAGAGGTATATGAAACATTTCAAAAGGCAGTACATAAAAATACTTCAGGAATAGATGGGATAAATGATTTTTTAATTTAAAGAATATTTTAATATTCAGCAAACACAATTTCTAAATTTTGTTTACTAATCTGGAAAATGTTCTTCCTAAAAAGAAGTTGATGTGATTTGCAGTAGGATATTAAGTAGGAAAGGGTAATATATATATATGTGTAAAGGTACATAGCCAGTGCAGGGCAGGTCAATAGGTCAATCATTTTATTTGTAATCCAAATGTATATGAATAACCTAAATAGCCTGTTGTTTTTCTACCTTCTATTTTAGTCTCTAAGCATCATCATAAATATTGAAGTATAAAACCAAGGAGCTAGAGAATCAGCAGCTACACTCAAGCCATTATTTCCATATCATTTTATTCATCTACTATACTCTCCAGTAACTGTCAGGATAAATTGTAAAATTAAGCTTTCATGGATTAAATAGCATAATGTATTATGCTTGAATAAATGGATTTAAGGCCTTTCTGCCTAAATCGAACAGTTTTATGTCCAGTTAGTTTGCCAAATTAAATATACAGCCACTGGTTTGGTTCTTAAATTAGTGAGCAACCTTCAACAAAAGCAGCTATTTTACTTATATTAATTTATATTTAATTTCCTTTCACTTAAGACAGATTTCAGACTAACTGTATTTCCCCAAAGTCAGGAAAGTATTTCTCTTATTCTCAGTGTTTGAGGAATTTTTGTGAGTTTTATCCCTTTCCAATACACAAGTCATCCTGTGCAGGAAAGCATGCTTGTCAACAAGCATGTCAGCCAACTTTAAAAATAATAGTCTGAGGGGAAAAAAAGAAAAGTAAATTATTTAAGTGGAGTTGTAGAGGAAGCTTGAAAGAATTCCATTTGGAAGATTTCTTTGCTTCTCTCTGCCAATGGAAGGGGGACTCCGGTCTCTCACTAGTGAGCTTCTGTCATAACGAGGGCTGACAGTTCACATTGAAAATTCTGTTTTCTTCCTTCCCAGGAAAGCAAGTCAAAGTTAAGCCAACAAACTGTTGTTGGCAAGTGCCTTGCTTTTGTTTCCTCCTCTTTAAATTAGCCATTTGAGTTTGGTATAGTATATTTGTGAATGAGATTCCAGGATTTTGGACTATAGATTTGAGTAAGTACTAAACACTTAAAAAAAAAGGAGAGAACCTTTATGATGAAAAGTATGTTTACATAAGTGCAGCATTTGGGATGAAGAGAACACTGAAGTAGCATTGTGTGAAGAAAACTATCTTAAATAAACAACCCACTGTTAAAACACTATTAAATTTCTGAGCTAGAGTTGAATTTGGCAGCAACCACTGTCTTAGGGTGGTCTGCTCCATTTGAGTTGTCTGTCAAATTTATTATGGCTGCTTGATTTCCATTAACTTTGGTAAACTAATAATTATGGGAATGCACGCATGGGTCTTACATAGTGTTTTGCTCTTGTATAGAAATTAACACAAGTGCTCATGTCTTTACTTCTTTTTATTTTTCAAAGCTGCCCCATCAATGTGTAGTTTGAATTCACTGTGATGAACTTTTCCAAATTATTTATAGAGGGTAAATGTATACTTCACTCCAAGGAGTACCACACATATGACTTATTTTATGAAAACCTAATTTACAAAGCTCCAAACCTAACAGAACAGATAAACAAACAAGGAGGAAAGGTGATATTCTCCACAGTGGAAAAAATGATTATTTTTAAAAAGTTTTCATTTTTATTTAGTAAAGTTCTTTGCATATTAAATAGAAAAAAATATTTTTGGACCATCAGTAATCCTCCAACTTTTGGGAAATGTTTTATTTATCTTTCTACCATGTTATAGGAAATTTTATAAAAAATTAAATCACCACCAATTCCATTATAAATGAGGAAGTGACTAATTGTATTTAAGGCACAAACAGGGATGAGAGATGGGTAAACATATAAAACACCTACCTTTATATTTTGTTTGTTTAATATCCATGTTTATATACAGTTACCATGTGTACATGTAATGGCATTGTTCCACTCATTGACTTATCTGTAGATAATACAGTATTTGCAAGACCAGTTCATTAAGGTTAATTTGTTCAAAAATATTAGAGCCATTAATTTCTGGGTTATAGCTAATGGCTGTTCTCAGCCAGTGTCTTGTTTCATCGTTAGTGTCACTGAGATTATAACTCACACCCAACTGTTTTTACACTATCTAATAGAACCAATTGATGCAGGGTTGACAAGATGCTGTTTTGCATTTTGTCATCACACTAATGCACATGGCTTAAAGGCATTGGCATCCATAATGTGGGGCAGTTTTGTAGGAGACTAGAATAGGCTGAAGCTGCAAGGGCCATTTTCATAAAATATTAATGAAATTGAAAAATACACTGGGGTTGAAGGCTTGTCTGCTAAATGTAAGGTAAAATCTATTCTGTTCTGCTTTCTGATGACTGTAATTAGCAGTCCTAATTAAAAATTCAAACCTTGTGTATATTTGAAAGCATGAATCTTAGCTCGCATAGTGTTTATTTCCTTTACAAAGTATTTTATTTTCAACACTAATTGAACAGGATTCTTCCTAGTTCGACAGCCGCAGCTGGCTGGAGCCAGTTTATGTATCCAGTCTCTCAAGACTACTTCCTTTGTAAGCAATAAAACATCTTTAAAAAACATGTATATGCTCTCTATGAGCCATTAACTCTGTGCCACCCAGCATCAGGCTGGTCCTCTCCTCACACATTGTTTTTTCTTCACTTAAATGTGACCTCTTTGAAGAGGGTGCTTTCTTCTGATCTTCAATATTTAATGTGAATTTACTTACATTAAATGACCACCTTACTAAAGGAGCGAAGGCCCACTTCTGACATTATTTATGAATAGCATATGCGGTGCAAAAATACAAAAGGAATTGCTTGGGAATACCTATTAGTTCCAGTAGGAAAATCTACTTGTGTCATTGTTTTCTAAAGTTATTATGAAATTCGTGGTCAGAATGTTG